>JAODPA010125826.1:3533-17478 GCA_025585075.1 Nepenthes mirabilis
GGGGGGAAAGGAGGGGGAGAAGAGAGAGAGAGAGAGAGGAAAGGGAATGAGGGGGAAAGAGCCTGTCTGAGGGAATAGATGGAGATAGAACAGAGATTATGAAACTAGTTTTGTTTTTTTAAATGAACAAGGGTAATTTGGAGATTTTGGTCTTTGATCCTACACTAATTCGACTTATTTTTTGTCGGATTTGTTTCATGTCATATGGTAATTAGCAATTTTAGGTTATTGGTGAATTGAATTCTAGCACTTTTTGTGTGCTCCAAAGAACAAAATTGGGTTAACTAAAATTCAACCGAACTGAATTCTACTTTTTTAATTATATTAAATAGAGTGTAAATGAGATGGATTTTCCTACAGTGTCAGTCTGAAGGGGGACTGCATTCATTTGCTTTAGTTAAATCCTTCTTGTCAAGTTCCTGCTTGTAATTTACGCACAACCTCAATTACCAGTTAGTGATGCTGCACTAAAATTGATTAACAACCCACTTATATAACAAATGTAGGATAATTAACATCTGATATTTTGCATTAACATAATTACCATAACTCGTCCTTGCTAGATGTACCCCGACTCCAAAACATTATCCATACTACAAAACATGCCAATATCGAGTTCATCATAATTTGTATATCAAAGTATCAAAAAAAATACAGAGTGGTATCAGAAATTAAAATTGCCAGTGCTGCTCTCTTGAATTGACTGACTTCTGCCCACTGCCTTTGGATGCCAAGCATACTAATCCGAAATGTGGCAAATTTGCCAATATGAGCTAAAAGTTCAGCACTTCATGAAGAATGTGATTGCAAATGAATTATGACAATTGTACAAAAAGGGCTATCAGATAAAAAATGCAAAATTGCTGAACTTTTAAACCAATGGCCAACAAATGACCACCATTGGTGGAGTCTAAATGGAAATCTGGTATGTCAACATATTGTTAGTCTATAGATGGGTCATAAGCCACTATTGTATCCCGTTGGTGGGCTTTTCTGAACCTTTCATAAGAAAGTGTAGTGGGACATGTCACAAGTTATATTTACCTTCAATTACTTTATAATGATTCACTTATAATAAAGAATCTCTACAAAATATGAACATGTTCCAGAATTTAGCAAAACAAAATTACATATCTTAGGTATTTTCTTTAGAAATAATCTACTTTGAGCAAAAGAGTCACTCAGTTACATGCATGGGTTCCAACAATAGCTTTCAGAAGCTATCAGCATTTTCTGAATTTCAACAAAAGGGAGAGGAAACTACGTATTTTCATATGTTGAAGTTGAACTATTTTCCCTGATGATTTCACTTAGCGAGGTTGTTATGATTTAATTTCTTTACGACTTATTACACAATTTTCTCAACACAATCCTACAGACACAATGTTTTTCACATACTCTTGCAGAGTCAGTTGACGGGACCACCCAATTTCACTCTTTCTTTCACAGGCTGACCAACGGTTAAACAGGCTGATTAACGTTGTTCCGATTCGATGCAAATGTATGCGAATTGATCGTGTATGCAGATAGATTATGCGGAAGTAAAGCAGAAATCAAATAAGAACAATCCCAAAGAGAACTATATCACACTAATCCCTCCCCAGACACAAGAAAACGACGCACTTGTCTCCGATACCAATTAGAACTACGCAGGATCTTTTCATTCAAAATTTCAAATTATGTACTAATTCAGAGAGAGAAGAGATTATACCAGCAGTTCAGAAAAACCTTGCAAAGTTTTTAATTGAAGAAAACCATATAGGACTTACAGTACATACTACGAACTATGGAGGTTACAAACCTCACAATACACTCGAAAGGAAAAGATAATACAAAACACACGATAGGAGATGGTATATACAAGGATAAGGGTAGAGGGAAGGCTGAGGTATTTACAAATGTTGCATAAGGTTGATAAGGGTTGGTGTGAGGAGAGAGATGGGGCTTCCTGCTCTTGGCTTCGTGTTTAGCTCCTGGTTCAACTCCTGAGAAGTGAAGTTGAGGCGTCCTTATATAGCCATCTGGGATTAATCTAATCCGTTGATTACAAGCTGAGAGATCATAATGTTAACACTTCTTTAGTTGTTATGCGTCTCTTCGGTGTGTTTTATGTCTTGTCCATCTTTGTCACTTGTTTTAATCTGTTTTGCGTCATTTCGTGCCTTTTGCATTGTCCAAGAAAGTTGCAAATTTTTACTATTCATTCGTACGCTTTCACTATTCATAAATAGTGATTTGTCGGAGTACTGTAGCAATTGAATTATTTCTTTATGAGAGCACTTTGATAGTGGTGATGAGTAAGTAGAGATGTGACTAATACCTGCAAGCAATATGTTAATAAAAAAATATGATTTTTTTTTTCAGAAATGAAGAGTACTCGTAAAAGGAAGCATTTGAATGCTATCCACAGAGAAGATGGTGAATTCAAATAAATCGAACATCTGATGGGAGCCAAGATATTGAATTAGTGAAAAATCACGAACCAGAATATTGTAGCGATAGAGGCGTTTGGCTGTTGTGAAGATGAGCCAAGTTTCATTACTGAGAGTATAACCAAATATTATGGGTTGTATTTTTTTGACAAGATCAAACACTGTAACTGTCAGAAGATGGAGCCAATTCGTCTGTTTCTAGATCCAGATAGCAAATTGTTATTGTTGTTCAAATTTTACAAGGGCAATGAAGGATTTTTGAGCTACATGAGCTTGCTATTTAAAAAATTGTAGATCCCAACTGAAAACGTCCGCCGTACTCCAAGCATCAGTTGGTACATTCATCGTTGCAGAAACACCAGTTGCAAGAAAAATAACTTGAACATAGGGAGACCAATTAAACTGATCACATAAGAAGTATAATTTATCTGGTGGTAGCAATATATAATTGTCTTGTCGAGGAGTCCAAGTATTCTTTGTTTGTGCAAACGGTATAAATTGTTGCCAGATATTTGAGGTTGATGAAAAGGCCCATAATCCATCAGATTCAGTAGCAAATAAACATCCATCATTAGGAAATTTCTTCTGATCAGTTCCATATTCAAAGATAAGTTCATGGCCATAATCAGGAGCAAACTCATATTGAATTAGTTGTTGTAATTCTGCTGTGATGGGGATAGATCGACAGGTTTGAAGGGCAGGATCGATGATATCAAGAAAATCAGGTTGAAAAGTGGCGATCGGTAAATAGGAAAATAAGTCATTATTACACGCAATTACTCGAAGGAAGTGATTATGGATAAAATGAAGTGCGGAATTTTCTGTACCTTGTGGTCATTACGAATGGAACGTTATGCCTTTTGAATTACGAAATGCTCCCTCTAAATTTCAAAATATAATGAATCAAATATTTAATCATTATACTCAATTTATTATTGCCTACATCGATGATGTGCTTGTATTCTCCACTTCCTTCGATCAACATTTTAAGCATCGTTATCAATTTCTAAATATTATCAAACAAAATGGATTAGTTGTGTCATTACCAAAAATCAAGCTATTTCAAACAAAAATAAGATTTTTAGGCTTTAATATTTATCAAATTTAATAACACCTATTCAAAGATCAATTGAATTTTCCAGTAGATTTCCTAATGAAATCAAAGATAAAACTCAACTACAAAGATTTTTAGGATATTTAAATTACATTGCAGATTTTATACCAAAATTACGATAGATTTGTAAACCACTATATCAACGTCTTCAAAAGAATCCTCTTGTTTGAACTGATCAACATACAAGTATTGTTAAACAATTAAAACAACAAGTTCAATATTTACCATATTTAGGTTTTCTGTCAAAAACCTTCTCAAATTTGCATCTATATCAAAATCTTGTCTCCAATTTCTATCAAATACTTCATTTATCCAACATTATTCTTATCATACTCTCGATAAAGATGATGAAGGATATTTCCTACAATGTAAATATAGTCCTACATGGCAATTCGTTCCTGTAACGAATGCTGTACTCCATCCTTTCGCACTTCATTTTATCCATGATTACTTCCTTCGGGTAATAGTGTGTGAGAATGGCTTATTTCTCTATTTACCCATCGCCACTTTTGAACTTGATTTCCTTCATATCATCAATCCTGCCCTTCAAACCTGTCGGTCTATCCCATCACAGCAGAATTACAACAACTAATTCAATATGAGTCTGCTTCTGATTATGGCCATGGACTTATCTTTGAATGTGGAACTGATCAGAAGAAATTTCCTAATGATGGATGCTTATTTGCTATTGAATCTGATGGATTATGGGCCTTTTCATCAACCTCAAATATCTGGCAACAATTTGTACCGTTTGCACAAACAAAGAATACTTGGACTCTTTGACAAGACAATTATATATTGCTACCACCAGATAAATTATACTTTTTATGTGATCAGTTTAATTGGTCTTCCTATATTCAAGTTATTTTTCCTGCAACTAGTGTTTCTGCAACGATGAATGTACCAACTGATGCTTGGAGTACGGCTGACGTTTTCAGTTGGGATCTACAATTTTTTAAATAGCAAGCTCATGTAGCTCAAAAATCCACCATTGCCCTTGTAAAATTTGAACAACGATAACAATTTGCTATCTAGATCTAGAAACAGACGAATTGGCTCCATCTTCTGACAGTTACAGTGTTTGATCTTGTCAAAGAAATACAACCCGTAATATCTGGTTATACTCTCAGTAATGAAACTTGGCTCATCTTCACAACAGCCAAATGCCTCTATCGCTACAATATTCTGGTTCGTGATTTTTCACTAATTCAATATCTTGGCTCCCATCAGATGTTCGATTCATTTGAATTCACCATCTTCTTTGTGGATAGCATTCAAATGCTTTCTTTTATGAGTACTCTTCGTTTCTGAAAAAAAAAAATCATATTTTTTCACTAACATATTGCTTGCAGGTATTAGTCACATCTCTACTTACTCATCACCACTATCAAAGTGCTCTCATGAAGAAATAATTCAATTGCTATAGTACTCCGACAAATCACTATTCATGAATAGTGAAAGCGTACGAATGAATAGTAAAAATTTGCAACTTTCTTGGACAATGCAAAAGGCACAAAATGATGCAAAACAGATTAAAACAACTGACAAAGATGGACAAGACAAAAAACACACCGAAGAGACGCATAACAACTAAAAAAGTGTTAGCTTGTAATCAACGGATCAGATTAATCCCAAATGGATATAAGGATGCCTCAACTTCACTTCTCAGCGGGAGTTGAATCAGGAGCCAAATATGATGCCAAGAGCAAGAAACCCCATCTCTCATCACACCAACCCTTATCAACCTTATGCAACATTTGTAAATACCTCAGCCTTCCCTCTACCCTTATCCTTGTATATACCATCTCCTATCGTGTGTTTTGTATTATCTTTTCCTTTCGAGTGTATTGTGAGATTTGTAACTTCTATAGTTCGTCGTATGTACTGTAAGTCCTGTATGATTTTATTTAATTAAAAGTTTTGCAAGGTTTTCCTGAACTGCTAGTCTAATCTCCTCTCTCTGAATTAGTGCATAATTTGAAGTTGTTGACATTCCAGTGTTTGAACTGTTTTAAGATACGATACTTTAGGTGTAGATGTAGAAGGTAAATCATTTAAACGTTTTGTTATTTGTTCTGACAATATATCAGTTCGTTTTAGAACTAATCTACTTTGAGCAAAAGAGTCACTCAGTTACCTGCATGGGTTCCAACAATAGCTTTCAGAAGCTTTTAGCATTTTATGAATTTCAGCAAAAGGGAGAGGAAACTGGCCACACATTCCAACAAATTTCAATGGTGAGAACAAAAAACACATGAATGGAGATAATATTGACATAATTCTGAATTTCATCAACATGAAAGAAGGGATATCTGAAATTTGCTAGAAAATGGGTGGAGAAACAAGAAATGCACTTGCCTTGCTAGTATACACAAGAAGTCCTGGGTTTTCCTTCACAATTTGACCCTTCTTTTTTCTTTTTTGCTTCTCTCTCTTCTCCCTACTCTTTCTATCTCTTTCTCTCAGAAAATTCAGCTAAAATGGAGGCGGAAAGAGGCTCCAAACATTATATGTAGCCCATCCTTAATTATGCTTAAGATTTGCTTATCAAATGAGGTGGCGAATGAGGGCAAACCTTACCCTTAATTAATCCTACACTTCAACATGGCATGAGGCCATTGGCTGACTTGTTTTGGTGTCAAAAATCTGATAAAGATGGTCATGCATTAATAAAACGGTCACAGCTTGAACATAGCTCAAACAAGGAGGTTCTTGGAAATCTCACACTCGATCTGTTGTTTGAAAAGCCATTGTTTGGTCCTCATAGGGTAGTTTTAACAAAGCTTTTGTGTTGTTGATTTCTAGGTGTAGTGCTTTTTCCCCTATGCCGCGCCTCCTATTGGTACTAGTAGAGTAGGATTGACCTGTAATAAAGAACCTAACCTATTGGTGTAACCTTTTGCTCAACACTAAAATAAATTTTCGCATGAATGAAAATTCGACCCAACATCAAGGGAGAATCTGAATTGCCTCAAATCAGTAAAAATAACCTTCCAATATCTTCAGTTGGTAAACCAAAAAGTAAAAGTGCTTCAACTTTCCACCAGACATGTTAACCTAATATTTAAATATGAATTGTACTCATGTTTAGATGCCCAATTGCCCAAAAAGTAAGACTTAAGCTTCACACTTCTCTTATATCCTACCTTTATTGATTGGATGATGGTAAACATTATGTGTACAACATTGATTCTTGGTCAGTTTTGGTTTCTCGGGCATGGTAAAATTATACATGCAGCACTGATCCTTGGGCAGTCAATTATTTTGTTTTCTAGGCTTGTTATATTTTGGGTTAGAAAGGTTATTATTGTGCTTGCTCATCCATTATCACACTTCAACTATGCAGAATCCTTTTCCTTTAGAAAGTTTTGTATCTCTATGAAATATGTTACTGTGCAGATGGCATGATTGTGTCTTACCCTCAACATTTTATCTTTGTTTCTTTTTTGTTTTATATATCTTGAAGCACAGTGTCATTCTTAAGTTGTGGTTTCCTAATGGTTGAAAAGCACTTTGACAATCTGGGAAACTGGATATCCTATAGAGATGGATGGAAAGCATGACAGCTACTTGGTTATTTGTGACCCACATTCTTATGTTTACACCTTTTTGTCTGCTCATTAATTATTCTTTTGTATGTATGTTTTTGTCTCCTTTTCATTGTAAACTATTGGATAATGGAATGCATAGAAGGATAGCTGGTCATGATAAGATTTACTAAATGGCACATGGTAAATATGTTCAGAAGATCAGACGAATGATTCGTGTTATCTTCTGCTCTTATTGTTTTTGTAGCCATCTGATAGGTAACTTTTTGATTCTAGATCTGTATACGTTTTCTATATTACAAGAAAGGATGGGTTTCTGAAGATCTGTTTTGTATTATGTTATCTCTATTTTCGTTGCTCTATTATTAGCAAATAGCATCTGTAAAGTCTGCTGCCTCTTCCTTCTGATGTCATAATTACTATATCTTCTTTTGTTATTCGTGAGTTTTTGTATGTTTGTGTTTGCTGGAACTAATTTTTGCTTTTCAGGTAATTGTAGTGTTGAGGCTGCTATCAACTGGGTGGCTGAGCATGAGAATGATCCTAACATAGATGAGATGCCACTGGTATAACTTATTGTTGCAATTAACTTAGCATTTGTTTGATCATGGACCTTCCCCAAAATGCCCATCTGCTTTCTCTGATGCTATTGCAAAAATATAATTTATTGTGATTGAAAATTGGAAATTCTGTCGGTCCTTGCACTGTTGTGAATCGTATATGCTTGGCTGTAGGGTTGGCTCATGTTTTTCCTAATCATTCTCGTGACATAGAATTGTATGCCTACAATGTCATATTTGCACTGTGAGACAACACGGTAGGGCAATATCATTTCTGCACTTGTTCAGCCTAAAGCGTACCCTCTTGATACTGAAAATTTGCTTTTGCCAATCCAGTTGTTACTTATGCTTTATGGTAGTTTATACTTGCAATGCTCCTTGCTTCCACCATGGAGCTAATTCTCCCTTTTGAGCCTATGCAATATATGAGATAGTGTGCTTCTAAATTCCGTGCATGGTTTTCCATTAAACTTATTGAGCTGTATTATACTGATAGGAGTGAAGATTTCTCCTTTTCCTTTGAAGTTGTGAAGTGCTACTAGTCATTTATTGCCAGCTGTGATTCATAATTATCTACCATAGTTTGCAATGGCCGTGTTTTCTTAATATTTGGCCCTGGAATACTTGTGGCAAAAAGATTGAAGGTTATTACAGGCAGATTCTTAGAAATGAATTACTTCCATGTTTTATTGCCAGGTTCCTGCAAGTACAAAAGTTGAGCATTCAGAGCCTAAACTTTCTGAGGAAGAAAAGAAGATCAAATTGCAGGAACTGAGGTATATTGCCTGGCGAATTCTTTGGTCATCAATTCGTCCATATTTTTTTCTTGCTCTCACCCCCTTCAATAAGCAATATAGACTATTATCCAATGTAAGCCTTTAACTGCCTACATTCTTCAATTTTCTAGACTTTATTTTCATTCGTTTTTCCATGCTTATATTTTTTTTAATATTTGAATTTCTTCAGTTGAATTTCTAACTGCTGGAAGAAGTTCTAAGGTTTATTCATCTTTGCACTTTGGAATTGTTCTATCTTATAGTTTTGATGTTTTAAATAATCTAAGGGAACGAGCACGGAAGAAGAAAGAAGAGGAAGAGAAGAAAATGGAAAGAGAAAGAGAAAAGGTACCATGTTGATTATCTTTTTAGATAAAATTTGAAGATGTATATATTAATTTGCTTTTTGGTTTGCTTATTTCAATTGCTTCTTAGTAGAAGGGGTTTGCAAATGCCAGCATGTAAATGGGTTGCGAACTGTAATAAATGAGTTGCCAAGGAAATCCAAGGTAGCCTAACAGTTGACTACCCACTCCCCAGTCTAATGGCATGGGTTCTATTTCCATTCCACATCAATACCTCTTTCTCCATCTTGGATGTACATAGTATGCAGTTATATCAGTAGCAATTTAAGCTGTATTTGTCATGTTTACATAATGTAGCTTTCTAATTTTTGTAGGAGAGAATTCGAATTGGCAAGGAACTTCTTGAAGCGAAGCGTATTGAGGAAGAAAATGAGAGAAAACGGTTAGTCTTCCTCATATATTAATTTATTACATGGGTATACAGCAAAATATCCAAAATCTAGACATTTACAAAATTTCCAAATCGATCAACTTTTTTGGTCCATGTGGATTTATTCTCAGCTTATAAAAATCTTGTAAATCTCTTTGTATTTTTAATTTGAAGACACTACATTTTTTAGATGTTTTTCACACTAATACTTTCGTGTGACGTTTTCATAAAATGCATATAATTTGACTTTCGTAATAATATAGCACTTGTCTATTTTGTGATGTTTGTATTGAAATTTTGCCTGCATTGACTAAAATATGCTCACGCAAGGAGGGAAGATGAGGATATTCTTGTCAAGCAATAAATTTTGATAGACCGATATGAAATAGGGCAGTGGTGCTACATTGTTAATGTAAGTCAAATCATATATATATATTTTTAATTGTCGGAAAAGGATATTAATGTGAAAAACTTGTAAATTTAGGTGTCCTGCATTAAATGAAAACCCAATCTACTAACACCATTAATTAACATTTAACTAATTTTTTTGAGAATTGTAATTTAATTTCAAACCGCAAATTGAATGAGACCCACATATGATAAAAAAATACAAAAGTTGAAAAAACTATTTTAAAGTGCTTTTTAGGAAAAATGGTAGAAAAAAAAAACTCTCCTGCTGTCGTCTTTTCCTTTAGAATCCACTATCCCATCCAGCATCACACCCTTTCAGTGGTCGGCAGTGCTGACAGCTCTCCTTTACCCTAGCACTCCCCCCCCCCCTTGGCGGGCGTGTCTATCATCCCCTCCATCTCCTTTCTCTCTTGCCATGTCTCTTAAGGGTGTTCTCTATTTGGAGCCTTTTCCCTATATGTTTTTCCTGCTTAGGCTAAGATTTTATTAAATATAGCCTGTTTTCTTACACGGAGTTCTAATTTACAGAAGCTCATGAACATCAATTATATATAGATAGATGTACTTATTTCTTGTTCTCTCCCTCTCTCCTGCCCTTCATTTTCAATGATGTCTGAAGCCACTGATACTGGAGAGTCGGGTGGACTGTGAGACTGAGCATTTGAATTGAACATAAAAGGGAAAAGAGAGCTGGAAAGTTGATTACAAAAAATAAAAATAAAAAGGTGAAGTCATATCCAATGCAAACTGAAATAGTTTGGCTTTGATTGAATTGGACTAGCCATGTAGTTTGGATTGGATAGAACTGAAATTAGTTTTACCAAATTAACTTGATTTGGAGTCATTTTCTATATTTTTTTTTCCAGATTCATTCTGACTTACACCCATATATTCCTTCGTAAATCATTTTTGCGGAGTTGAGGATGGGGAGTAGGAAGTGGGGACTCACTCGAGGTCTGAGGGGAGGGAGAGGTGTGGCTGGCTGGGTTGTTGGTGATGCCAACGGTGTAATTGAGGTTGTATTTTTAAAATTGAATTTTGCTTAATTAAGACTTCATTCTAATTATAAGGTTTTTGTACTGATGTAAAATTAGTTAGGATTTAAAATTTGCAGAGATAAGCATTATTAATAGATATTCAAGATTTATAATGTCATGAATAGACTTGCTAGGAAAAAAAAGTTCAAGAGAGACTTTCCAGTTTTGGAAAAAATCAGAATATTCTTGCTATATAACCCCTTTTGAAATGCTGGTTTTGTTTGCTGTTTGACCTGGTACTTTATAGTGGTGGATTCCTTTTTTTTTTCGTAAGTATGAATTCCTTGTTGGAAGTAACAGTTGCTTTGCTCTACAGTTTGATAGCGTTACGGAAAGCGGAGAAAGAAGAAGAGAAAAGAGCCTTGGAAAAAATTCGTCTGAAATTGGAAGAAGACAAGGTGCTGATTTATAATTTTCCACATCTCTCAATATCTTGCTGAAATCATTAAAGATGTACTCTCTTCTCAAAGTTCTCCTTTCATCAAATTCCAGCTACTTATATATTGTCATAATTAGTTATTCAATTTTGATATTTATCTTTCCCTTAAAAACAGTCATACTGATTTTAGTTTGAGCTGGAGATCCACTTTTAATCCTGTGCATTAACTAATATTAGGGGTCCAAATGATTACCATTAGATAGGTTGGATCCCTTATGACATCAAGTAGTTTGTCGAATGAAACTGGTGCCTGGAGCTGGACTTAGAATTGATTGGGATGGAGTACAATTTCATCAGAAAGAAACTAAGACAAAGTTAATTCATAGTAAGCAGAGTCTTGAGAGGGCCCCTGGCATAGGGGATTCGTAGTTTTGAGAAATAATACTCATATAACTTATATACAACTTTTTGCATCCATCTTTCTATATATAAGTGGAGAGGGTAGGCCCCCTTTTAATTTTGTAATTTTTTTTAAACATTTCATTCTATATATGGAAAAGAGTTTCATAAAGGTTGTAAAATGAAGGGGCTTTTCAGTTTTTTATCCTCCTCTCACAATTCTGAAGGTAAAGATTTTATCCTGACAACTTATGACAAGGATTGTAAGATAGGTTCAATCCATTATAATGCGCTGCATAATTTTATCCTTCTAAGTTATTAGATAAAATATTCACTGTTGGACTTGGGTGTATAAAGGGGATACTACGGCAAGGTCAATTCATACTAAGCAAGAGTTTTGGGATGGCTCCCTTCAGCTCTAGGTTGTAGAGTTGTTAGAGCCCTTTTATACACTCTTAACGGTACTAATTTTTTCTTAAAAATTTAGATTGTTAGGATTATTAGATGGGTTAACTCCCTTTTAATGTATTGTCATAATTTTAGCTAAGTTGCACGATGAAATCTTAGCTGTTAGCAGTATGAGGGAGAATAAAAAGGGAGGACCCTAATGGAACTTCAGGCTTGAAAACTAGTTGACTTAGAAAAATTGAGGATGGGTTCTTCTCAGGACCTACGGTTTCTGTGTAATAGTTTCAGTATTTCATCATGTTTCTGCAGGCTGAAAGAAGACGGAAGCTTGGATTGCCTCCAGAAGATCCTGCTGCTGCAAAACCTTCTGCACCTGTTGTTGAGGAGAAAAAGGTGCAATCTTTTCTGAACAGCAGCATACATTGTTGTTGGATCGTGATCATGTTGGGATTCAAATATGGATAAATTTTCTTATGAACTCCTCCCTCATTTCCCATATGCAGAGCATGTTGCCTGTCAAGCCTGTCACAAAGGCAGAACAGATGAGAGAGTGCTTGCGATCGCTCAAGAAAAATCACAAGGTAAATGGTTCTTTCCAACAATGATATAATTATGAGAATATTGACTAGATTATAGAATAGACATATCTTTAAAATGACCTCAGATCCCATCTTTCTTTGACTATTCAAGAGATTGATAGTTATGTGATAGGCCATTATCCCCTTGATTGGTGACAGTGTGTCTAAGTTGTCTTTATTATAACTTACCATTAGGTCTTTACCTACTCATCGAGTCCTATTATGGTTTTATATACCCAACAATGAAGATTTTATCGTAGTAATTTAAGCAGTTAAAATTTTGACTATACATTAAAATATGTTGGACTCATATTATAATCCTAATCGTTTAAATTGGCTGAATTAAATCCGGGAAGACCCTAATAGCTCCCTCTCTTATTCACTGGCTCTAAATACAGCACCTTCTGTTTACTTAGAAATTACTGATCTTTTGTGGCCTCAAGTTCGAAAAGCCTTTTAGATGATTTACACCATGTCATTATATGACTATTATAAACATTTTCTTCGATCTAGGATGATGAGGCCAGAGTGAAGAGAGCATTCCAGACACTACTTACCTATGTCGGAAATGTTGCGAGGAGTCCTGACGAGGAGAAATTCAGAAAAATAAGACTTACAAATCAAACTTTTCAGGTAATAGTTTCTCACAGCAGATCATATCAGTACTACAACGTTACTACAAATTAACCAAAAAAAAGATGATGTGGTATATATTATCAGTAGAAAAATATAAAGAAAAAAGACCGTTCCATAAATACCACATTATATTTTTTTCTAAAATTGTAGTAAACTTGTAGTGAGAGTAATATTTTTCTTTAAAAAAAACCTCGTACGTGCTCTGTGTGACATTATTCTGTGCTTCCAGGATAGAGTTGGTGGGTTAAAGGGAGGGATTGAGTTTCTCGAGTTGTGCGGGTTTGAGAAAACCGAACAAGGGGAGTTCTTATTTATGCCGAGAGACAGGGCCGATATTGCAGTGCTGAATTCAGCCGGTAATGAGCTGCAATCTGCCATCAATAATCCCCACTTCGGTGTTCTCTGATACCTGATTACCCCTTTCCCATCTGCGGTTTGGTGGGCGTTTAGCATCGAGCTAATGGATTCATGGTTTGATGTTTAATACCATTTTTACACTGCTAACTGTCAGTTTCTGTGTGAAAAAAATAGTGAACATAGCAATAAACAGATAGTGGTGTGCCTTTTGCTAATAGATCGTCCCCATTGAATTTTGTTGAAGTTGCTGCAACGCTGCAAACATGCTCAAATTCTGCCTATTACAATATGTTGCCTTCAATCAGGCCAATTATGCAAAATATTGTTGAGAAACTGTTTTTGTGATTCTAGCTATCTTTTTGCTTGGTATGGTGACATTGTGATTCTATTTTAGGCTTATTTTTAGTGAAATAATAATTTCACTGTTCGGTTAGATTAGGAATAAAAAACCGCTATCTCCCACGGATTTATTTATTTGTGAATTTTATAGAATAATAAAGTTTGTAGTGTGTCTTTGTGTTGGTGGTTGAGGGGTGATGGGGGCTGTAGGCAGTGGTGGTGTTGGCGAAGTGGGG
>JAODPA010125837.1:0-17478 GCA_025585075.1 Nepenthes mirabilis
TATGATAAATTTGCATATAATAAGGCATTCAATTTTTTTTTTTTTGTAGGAAACTCTTTTTCTAGCTTTCATTATATCGACCCTTCTTGAAATAAATAAACCAGTGACTCGCTCATGGGAGCCCGCATTTTTCTTTGCCTCACACATCTTTTACTTCAAAAAGACAGTCCGACCTATAAAATTTTTGCTATATATTGAGGCTGTGAATGGTAGATGGCTTTTGAGTATATTATATGTAAACTTATTTTATATTATGTAAATGATCATTTTTGTGATTAATGATAATAATTCTATTATTATATTAACGTTTTTCGTTAACTTCTTTGGGTCAAATCCCAATTCCTTTGTTTCCAAGTCTCATAAAGGCCCCAATTCCCTGTAAGAAAGCACTTCTGAGTCAATGTTAAATAGCATTGGCATTGCCACAGTTTCCTTTCCCTATTTAGCCAATGATTTCTATGCTTCCTATCATGTTGTCGATGTTGGGAGTTAAAATTATGGTCCAATATATCAGAATTTTTGTACTGTGGTCTATGAGAAAGGTAGGAGACATGCAACTCTCTGTATGTAATACAAATATGTTATTGCCATAGTTTGTTTCTGTGATCTTCAACAGATCAATCTGATCATTTAGCCAAGATCTATGTTCTGTTAATGTCTTGAGTTGTAGCAGAATATGCATTGAGAGTTCACTTTGTCACTATCTTCCAAGGATGGTTAGCTTCATTCATACTTTCAACATCTTCCATTAAAGATGACAGCATAAGGTATACGTTATTGATAAATGACAAACTGCAAGGAAAGAACAGATTTTAAGTTCATTAGAAGTCCGCATAGCATGAAAATTGCACCATTTCTCATGCATGTCACAAGGGATTCTCTCAAGATATGAAGTTCACGGCCATCACCACATCAGTAATCAATGGTTTTCATCACCTGCATTGTCTATCATATGTGCCTATTTAGAAGGAATCCTGCTCTGCAGGCAAAAAAACTGTGTCATCTTCCTTCATGTAGCAAATGCCAAATGGTCCAGGGGCAATTTTCTAGTGGTTGTTCATATATAAGGCATGCATAATAGAAATATGCTTCAATTTGTTTTCTCATTTCACTGTAGCTGTGTCTATCTGATGCATAGAGATGCAATATTCTCATTCTGGCTATTGCAGTATGTTTCAAAATATAAAATGAGAGTACTTTACTATATAACTGGCCATTAATTGTTATGGTAGGAGGTACTGACAATTCTTCAATCTTGTTGTTTCAAGCTCCTTTTGCTGTGCTGAAATAATAATGATTCCAAAGTCGGGACTCAACTTTTTCGTGTGAACACCCGGTTTACGTATTAGTACATGGAAAACTGAAAAGGTCGCCTTCCTCATCTTATCGGGTATTATACATGTCATTCGTGCCCGATTACCACATAACATATCTAATATGAATTGGATATATTTTTGCTTACTTTTGGTTGCTGCTGTGCAAGTATACAAGACTAAAATTTCTGAAGATAGGATACTCAAATTTAGGGAATTCTATGTGTAATATTCATGCTAGATATAACTAATACATCCAATGCAAGCATCTCTTTGGCAGACATGGAGAGCATGTGCTAGAAGCAAATCAGAACCCGGATTGGACTTGCCCAGCATGTCGCAGGATTTGCCACTGCAGTTTGTGCTTGAGTGCAAAAGAGTGGCCTCGATCGGCCCTCCCTATAAAAGAGTAATGAACAGTTGGGATTGGTCACTCTATTGTGAATGACTCAACAAACGAGCACGTCATCAGATTACATAGGTTTTCTGTGATAAACGGAGTGTCGCAAACGGGCTGCAGTAAAGATTAGAGAGACCGTTTGCTAGGTATAGGCAAATCTTAGAGAAGAAGTCGGTCAACGGGAGGTTGACCGATTGAGAGTAGAATCCGATCAACGGGATGTTGACTAACTGAGAATGGAGATGAATTTCTCTAAAGAGGATTTCTCCGGAGTGGATTTTTAGGAGAGAAAATCCGGAGAGGATTTCTGAAGAGGAAGTCCGGAGTGGATTTCCCGAGTGTAAATGCCGGAGAGGCATTTGCTAGTGAGGAAATCCGGAGTAAATTTTTAGAGTGCAATTGCAGGAATAAAGGCAATTCCAGAGTGGCTTTGGGAGTCAGAGTAGATGATGCTGGACGAGGTCGTAATATAATAGTGGCCGAGGACTCTATGATGGCCAAGAGTACAGGTAACGGCCGAGGTTGCTGAGCGCAGCAAGGATCGAGGACATTGTGAAAAGTTGGCAGTTGACATTGCGGATAGTTGACTTTTCAGGGTTGGTAGGCTTTGTAGAGCAGCTAGCTGACTTATAATACATGCGTCGTCTGTGCAGGTGGCAGATTGACCTCTAGAGTTGATAACAGGTGGCAAATCTTCTGATGCACGCAACCTGGTGTGCAGAGTATACGTGCTGTGGACCTTGGGTCAAACCTCACTATAAAGCACACCGGGCGCTGGAGAAGAAAATGAGTAGAAAAAAGTAGCAATGTGAAGGGTTGTGAGGCAAGCAATTGCAACAGCGGCCGCGGGTGCGGTAGATGGCTGTCTACCACCACACTTGTAAAATTAAAATAAGTGGAATGCACCATCAGTGAGAAGAAGATAAGAAAAATAGAGAGTTAAGACTGTGAAGAAGAGTTTTCTTACTTACTTTGGAGTGATTTTTCTTATTCTGCATCGGGTATGTAGTAGATACTCTATCTCGAGGATTTTATAACCATTTTACATAGTGAAAGTTTTTTGTGGATTAAGTGTCCCGTAATTTTTTTCTTTGATTTGTGAAGGATTTTCACGTTAAAAATATTGTGCATCTCTTTGTATTTTTTGTACCCACTAAATTGGTAATTGTCCACTCACCGGGGGGTTCGGGTTTCCATTGCACTGGATCGGGTGAATCTGGGTTATTCAAATTCTAACAAGTTTATTAAGGTTAGTCACTCTATTGTAAGTGACTCAATAAATGAAAGTGTCATTGGTGATCACACAGGTTTTGTATGATATTTGGAGTGCTGCAAATTGGCTGCAGAATGACCTGGGGTCCGTTTGCTGGAGAAGGCAAATCTCGAAAGAGTCCGTTTACTGAAGAAGGTAAATCTCGGGTAAGTCCGTTTGTCAGAGTGGGCAAATGGCGGAGAGGCAATTGCCGGAGGGGTAATTGCCAGAGTAGCCAGGTAGGGTTACAAGAGTACGGCCAGCAGGCGGCCGGGTATTAGAAGTCGGTTAACGGGAGATTGACCGGTTGACAGAAGAAGCCAGTCAACAGGAGGTTGATTGACTGTGAGAAGAAGTTGATCAATGGAATGTTGACCGACTGAGAAAGAAAGACGGAAAGTCTGGAATGCTGGCAGCTATCTATGCAAAGCGTTGACTTTTCAGAGTTGGTAAGTTTTGCAGAGCAAGTAGTTGTCATGCAGAGTATATGCCGTCTGGATAGAGTATGCGTATTTGGGGAAATGCAAGAAATGGTGAAATCGTAGGAAAAGACAAGGTTGACGTGACAAATTATCTGCAAAAATCAGTCCAAGTGAGCAAATGAGATTTAGAGTCAAAATCTTTATAAGGAGCACACCAGGCGCTTCGGAATGTGACAAACACAGACATGAAGAGAGGGGCAAGCAGCAAAGTGAGAGCTGCAAGTCCAAAGACAAGTGGCTACGAGTGTGGTAGACAGAAGTAGAAGCGGTAATAGCTACTGCGGTAGAACGCGGAAGGAGAGAGGAACAAAGCCTTCGTCATTCACTATTTACCGTCACACTTGTAAAATCAAAATGAACAAAGGGCACCATCGGTGAAAAGGAGAGAAAAAAAATAGAGAGATAAGAGAGAAAGAGAGTTTCTTTACTTTGGAGATTATTTTTCTTATTTTGTCTCGAGTGTGTAACGGGTAGTTTGTCTCGGGGGATTTCATAACCGATTTTATATAATGGAAGTTTTTTCTCGGAGTTTGTCCCGTGATTTTTTTTCTTTTGTTTGTGAAGGGTTTCCACGTTAAAAATATTATGCATCTCTTTTATTCCTTATATACACTAAATTTGTAGCTAACGATGACGAGGGGTTCAGGTTTTCGTTGAGCCAGATCGGGAGAATCCGGGTGTAGAACCCCAACATGAACCTCATTCCTGTCATTCTTTCTTCTTTTTTTTTTTTAATTTCATCCTCTTTTTATAGGCATGGGCCAAATTTCGAGTGCATAATTTCACATGTAAAATTATATACTAGATAAGTGTAGACATGTAATAGGAAGAAACGAACTCGTGATTGTGGGTCCAAGCACAATGTTCCAAGTCAGCTTCAACTGCATGCCCATGTTCTTGTTATTGTGAATATTTCTAACTTCTTCCGTTGTGTGATTATTTTCTTGCATTCTTCTCATCCATGGATGAAAGTGTTGGTATTGACTATGACTGTATTGGATTATATGTATTAGTATTGTCGTAATATTTTCCTTTTGCGAATCGCAACATGTTAGGTAAATGTTAATCTATATATCGACTTATATTTGCTTTATCATGATATATTTCAAACATGGCATCAAGAAATGTCTATATTTAAAGATCCAACGCTGATATATATTTGCCGATATTTTATTCAATATTATCATTTGAAACAAGTCTTCAATTTGAACTTGGTTGGGATTTAGGTCAGTTTTGCACTACCTCATCCAGATAAGAATGCTATACTCTACACTATTAGGTTTCCCTAATAACAAAAACACAAACAACCGGTGGAACAAAAATGAACAACCGAGTCTCTTGTCAATTATCGGCCACTAAATATTGCGAAAGCATAATGAACAATAATTACCCAACGAAATATATAAAGTTGCACAATAATATTTAATTAAGAAAAAAATCACGAGATAAACTTAAAAAAATCAGCTATAAAATGATTAATTTACAAATATAATCTATTTTGAGATTTCTTCACTATAATTTGAGTGAATAATGGCCAAATACAACCGTTATATATCTTACACAAGAAAATAATATACTGAGAAAATGAGTAACCAAATGAAAATATATCATAGAAATAATATTAGATTAATATATTCAAATTTGATGAAGATGAAATTTGAATCAGATCTTAATTGGATATTAAACCTCTTCTTCTTCTCTTTTTTCTCTCTTTATGCGGAGCTCTTACATTGAAAATGATTTCTTATTTTGCCCTTAAAATAGAGTAGGGTTTTTAAATAACATCTTAGATTAATTTCTAAAAGAATGGTGCTAATTAGTTCTTTAACTACAATTGAACTAAATGGTAGGAGCTTACTTTAGTCCGCAGCTAGCAACTTTTTTGATATCTTTATAAGTATACCTCCAATTCATTGAGTAACATTTTACTGTCTATAAGACTTTGATGTCAAAGACTAATCTGACTTATCCAAGTCAAACAATAGAATCATGTTTGAGATGAATAAATGAACCTTACTAAATTTGACGTCAAACAAGGAATATTTATCGGTCCCAATGAGCAAATAATGACAAAGGCAAGATAGTTTGCTGAGCGGAATTAGCCTCCAAACTGAGAACTTTTATCTTATGGAATAGCACTTACAGAATTTTGAATCTTTGGAGCGCCGACATAAAAGAGAGAAAGAAGAGGAATAAAGAAAAGGAAGAAGAATATTTTTTCATCCAATTGAAATTCAATTATTTTTTATTTTTCGCCGATATTGGGTATATTGTTCTTAGTGTCAAGAAAAATATTTATCAATAATTTTCTTTTTGTTTACTCTCATATTCTCCATTACTCAGGCTTGTTATTACAAGGTATTGTATCATTATATTATTGGAGTTTTTATAATAGGGATTACCGCATAGTAAATATTTTTGAACTTTCAGTAATGTAATTTTTTTTCTTATTTTTTAAAAGGTTCTACACATAAAAAAATTGCATCTCTTTACTTGTGTTTATTGTCCGATGGTGTGCATTATTATGTCATTTTCTTCTGAGTTCAGACAAATGGTTTGGAAACAATACTTGCTGAGATTAATTCCCAACTTTATAAGCAAAACTTTTAACATAGCCAAGATCTATGTTCTGTTAATGTTTTGAGTTGTAGCAGAATATGCATTGAGAGTTCACTTTGTCACTATCTTCCAAGGATGGTTAGCTTCATTCATACTTTCAACATCTTCCATTAAAGATGACAGCATAAGGTATACGTTATTGATAAATGACAAACTGCAAGGAAAGAACAGATTTTAAGTTCATTAGAAGTCCGCATAGCATGAAAATTGCAGCATTTCTCATGCACACAAGGGATTCTCTCCAGATATGAAGTTCACGGCCATCACCACTTCAGTAATCAATGGTTTTCATCACCTGCATTGTCTATCATATGTGCCTATTTAGAAGGAATCCTGCTCTGCAGGCAAAAAAACTGTGTCATCTTCCTTCATGTAGCAAATGCCAAATGGTCCAGGGGCAATTTTGTAGTGGTTGTTCATATATGAGGCATGCATAATAGAAATATGCTTCAATTTGTTTTCTCATTTCATTGTAGCTGTGTGTCTATCTGATGCATAGAGATGCAATATTCTCATTCTGGCTATTGCAGTATGTTTCAAAATATAAAATGAGAGTACTTTACTATATAACTGGCCATTAATTCTTATGGTAGGAGGTACTGACAACTCTTCAATCTTGTTGTTTCAAGCTCCTTTTGCTGTGCTGAAATAATAATGATTCCAAAGTTGGGACTAACTTTTTCGTGTGAACACCCGATTTATGTATTAGTCCGTGGAAAACTGAAAGGGTCACCTTCCTCATATTATCGGGTATTATACATGTCATTCATGCCTGATTACCACATAACATATCTAATATGAATTGGATATATTTTTGCTTACTTTTGGTTGCTGCTGTGCAAGTATACAAGACTAAACTTTCTGAAGATAGGATACTCAAATTTAGGGAATTCTATGTGTAATATTCATGCTAGATATAACTAATACATCTAATGCAAGCATCTCTTTGGCAGACATGGAGAGCATGTGCCAGAAGCAAATCAGAACCTGGATTGGACTTGCCCTGCCTGTCGCAGGATTTGCAACTGTAGTTTGTGCCCGAGTGCAAAAGGGTGGCCTCCGATTGGCCCTCCCTACAAAAGAGTAATGAACTATTGGGATTGGTCATTCCTGTGTGGATGACTCAACAAACAGACACATTATCAGATCACATAGGGTTTGTGTGATAATTGGAGTGTTACAAACTGGCTGCAGCAAAGACCAGGGAGACCGTTTGCCAGGTGTAAGCAAATCTCAGAGAAGAAGCTGGTCAACGGGATGTTAACTGGTTAAGAAAAGAGATGAATTTCTCTAAAGAGGATTTCTCTGGAGTGAATTTTCAAGAAAGGAAATCCGGAGTGGATTTTCAGAGTAAAATTGCAGGGATAAAGGCAATTCCAGAGTGGCTCTGGGAGCCAGAGTAGATGATGCTGGCTGAGGTCGCTATGCGATAGTGGCCGAGGACTCTGTGATGGCCAAGAGCACAAATAACGGCTGAGGCGGCTGAGTGCAGCAAGGACCAAGGACATTGTAAAAAGTTGGCAATTGACGTTGTGGACAGTTGACTTTCAATGTTGGTAGGCTTTGTAGAGTAAGTAGTTGACTTGTAGTACATGCGCTATTTGTGCAGGTGGCAGATTGACCTCTAGAGTTAATAGCAGGTGGCAAATCTTTTAATGCATGCAACTTGATGTGCAGAGCATACATGCTGTGGACATTGGGTCAGACCTCGCTATAAAGCACACCAGGTGCTAGAGAAGAAAGTGAGTAGAAAAAAGCTGCAATGTGAAGGGCTACGAGGCAAGCAACCGCAACAACGGCCTCGGGTGCAGTAGATGGCCGTCTATCGCCACACTTGTAAAATCAAAGTGAGTGGTGTGCACCACCGGTAAGAAGGAGAGAAGAAAAATAGAAAGTTAAGACTGAAGGAGAGTTTTCTTGCTTACTCTGGAGTGATTTTTCTTATTTTGTCTCGAGTGTGTAACGGATACTCTGTCTTGAGAGTTTTGTAACCATTTTACACAATGAAAGTTTTTTGTGGACTAAATGTCTCGTGAGTTTTTCCTTTAATTTGTGAAGGGTTTCCACGTTAAAAATATTGTGCATCTCTTTGTGTTTCTTGTGCCCACTAAATTTATAATTGTCGACTGACTGGGGGGTTCGGGTTTTCGCTTTGTCGAATCGGGTGAATTTGAGTTGTTTGAACTCTAATAAGTTTGTTGGAATTAGTCACTCCCTTGTGAGTGACTCAACAAATGGAAGCGTTATCGGTGATCACATAAGTTTTATACGATGTTTGGAGTGCTGCAAACTGGCTGCAGAATGACCAGGAGTCCATTTGTCGGAGAAGGAAAATCTTGAAGGAGTCCGTTTGTCGGAAAAGGTAAATCTCGGAGTAGATCGTTTGCTGGAGAAGGCAAATCCCGGAGGAGTTCGTTTGTCGGAGTGGACAAATGGAGAAGTGGCAATTGCCAGAGTAGTCATGTAGGACTACAAGAGTATGGCCAGTAGGCAGCCGGGTATCAGAAGTCGGTCAACAAGATGTTGACCGGCTGAGAGAATAAGCCGGTCAACAGGAGGTTGACTAACTGAGAGAAGAAGTTGGTCAACGGGATGTTGACCGGCTAAGAAAGGAAGACGGGAAGTCTAAAATGCTGGCAGCTGTCTGTGCAGGGCATTGACTTTCCAGAGTTGGTAAGTTTTACAAAGTAGGTAGCTGTCATGCAGAGCATGCGCCGTCTGTGTAGAGCATATGTGTCTGGAAAAGTGCGAGAACTGGTGAGGTCGTAGGAAAAGACAGGGTTGGCGTGATAAATCATCTGCAAGAATCAGTACATGTGAGCAGATGGGATTTGAAGCCAAAGTCTTTATAAAGAGCACATCAGGCGCTTCAGGAATGTGATAAACACAGACATGAAGAGAGGGGCAAGCAGCAAAGTGAGAGCTGTAAGTCCAAAGACAAGTGGCCGCGGGTGCGGTAGACAAAAGCAGTAGCGGTAATAGCTACTACGGTGCAACACGGAAGGAGAGCAGAACAGAGCTTTCGCCATTCACTATCTACCGTCACACTTGTAAAATCAAAATGAGCAGAAGGCACCACCGGTGAGAAGGAAAGAAGAAAAATAGAGAGATAAGAGGGAAAAAGAGTTTCCTTACTTTGGAGATTATTTTTCTTATTTTGTCTCGGGTGTATAGTGGAAACTCTGTCTCGAGGGTTTTTGTAACCAGTTTTATATAGTTGAAGTCTTTTCTCAGAGTTTGTTCCGTAATTTTTTTCTTTTATTTGTAAAGAGTTTTTACGTTAAAAATATTGTGCATTTTTTTGTTTATTGTACCCACTAAATTGGTAGCTAACGATGACGGGAGATTCGGGTTTTTGCTGCGTTGGATCGGAAGAATCCGGGTGTCGAACCCCAACATGAACCTCATTCCCGTCATTTTTTTTAATTTCACCCTCTTTTTATGGGCTTGGGCCAAATTTCGAGTGCATAATTTCGCATATAAAATTATATACCAGATAAGTGTAGACATGTAATAGGAAGAAACGAACTCTTGACTATTGGTCCAAGCACAATGTTCCAAGTCACCTTCAACTGCATGTCTATGTTCTTGTTATTGTGAATATTTCTAACTTCTTCCGCTGTGTGATTATTTTCTTGCATTCTTCTCATCCATGGATAAAAGTGTTGGTATTAGCTATGACTGTATTGGATTATTTGTATCGATATTATGGTAATATTTTTCTTTTGCGAATCGCAACATGTTAGGTAAATGTTAATCTATATATCGACTAATATTCGCTTTATCATGACATATTACAAACACGGTATCAAGAAATGTCTATATTTAAAGATTCAACACTGATATATATTTGCTAATATTTTATTCAATATTATTATTTGAAACAAGTCTTCAATCTGAACTTGGTTGGGATTTAGGTCAGTTTTGCACTACCTCATCCAGATAAGAATGCTAATACTCTACACTATTAGGTTTCCCTAATAACAAAAATACAAACAACCGGTGCAATGAAAACGAACAATCGAGTCTCTTGTCAATTGTTGGCCACTAAATATTGCGAAAGAATAATGAACAATAATTATACAACGAAGTATATAAAGTTTCACAATAATATTTAATTAAGAAAAAAACCATGAGATAAACTTAAAAAAATCAGCTATAAAATGATTTATTTACAAATATAACCCATTTTAAGATTTCTTCACTATAATTAGAGTGAATAATGGCTAAATACAACTGTTACATATCTTACACAAGAAAAGAATATATTAAGAAAATGAGTAACCAAATGGCAATATGTCATAGAAATAATATTAAAGTAACATATTCAAACTTGATGAAGATGAAATTTAAATCAGATCTTAACTGGCTATTAAACCTTTTCTTTCTCTCTTTTTTCTCTCTTTATGCGGAACTCTTACTTTGAAAATAATTTCTTATTTTTCCCTTAAAATCAAGTAGGGTTTTAAAATAACATCTTAGATTAATTTCTAAAAGAATGGTGCTAATTAGTTCTTTAATTACAATTGACTTAAATGCTAGGAGCTTACTTTAGTCGGCAGCTAGCAACTCCTTTGATATCTTTATAAATATACCCCCAATTCATTGAGTAACAATTTCCTGTCTATAAGACTTTGATGTCAAAGACTAAACTGACTTATCTAGTCAAACAATAGAATCATGTTTAAGATGAATAAATGAACCTTATTAAATTTGAAGTCAAATAAGGATTATTTACTAGTCCCAATGAGTAATTAATGACAAAGGCAAGATAGTTTGCTGAGCGGAATTAGCCTCCAAACTGAGAACTTTTATCTTATGGAATAGCACTTACAGAATTTTGGATCTTTGGAGCGTCAACACAGAGAGAAAAAGAAGAGGAATAAAGAAAAGGAAGAAGAAGAATATTTTCTCATCCATTTGAAATTCAATTGTATTTTATTTTTCGCCAACATTGAGTATATTGTTCTTAGAGTCAAAAAAAATATTTATCAATAATTTTTTTTTTGTTCACTTTTATATTCTCTATCACTCAGGCTTGTTATTATAAGGTATTGTATCATTATATTATTGGAGTTTTCATAACAGGGATTACCGCATAATAAATATTTTTGAACTTTCAGTCATGTAATTTTTTTTCTTATTTTTTAAAAGGTTCTACACATAAAAAATTGCATCTCTTTACTCGTGTTTACTGTCCCATGGTGTGCATTATTATGTCATTTTCTTCTGAGTTCAGACAAATGGTTTGGAAACAATACTTGGAGAGATTAATTCTCAACTTTATAAGCAAAACTTTTAACATTTGGATCCCAACAGCTCTATCTGGCAGGCCTAGCTCAGGGAATGTCGTTGGAAGATTAAGAAAGAGATGTGAGAAAGGAAACGTAAAGGATCGAGGAAATGGCTGGGAACAAGGACGGTAACCCAGAACATATTAAGGTCGAGGAGGATGTCAAGCTTTTAACTTCGGTCGAAGCTACGCAGAACAAGATCGAGGACAGTGTTGCTCGAAGATTGAGGTTGAGGCATAGAAAAACTTGAAGATACAGTAGCTGCTGACTCTTTACCTTCCTTCAGACAAATTAAGCATTTTACCATAAATTCCGCTGGACCCAAATTGATTTAAGAAATTTCAGAGATAGAAAATATTATGTGTATCCTTCATAGTTTTTGAATGAGTGGTATGAATCATATACGATATTGTTAATCAGCTGTTGTTATTAGTTTCAAAATGTCACACATAATATGATCTTTTCGTGTTTAGTTTACATAAATCAGAAGCAATATTACAGGGAGGTTGAAATTTGCTCTGATGTGTACTTGTAATAAAGATTTTATTTATGATGCCTTTTATGTTGGAGGTCGACCGGCAAGAGTTAGACCGAGAGAAAAGAATACGGTAATAATACTGACAAATAATAATCACAAAATAAACGGGAGAAATAAAATACAAACAATTTTACGTAAAAACCTTCTTCTAAATAAAAGGTAAAATCACGAGATATTTAATCTACAAATTTTACTATGAAAGATTTGGTTACGAAAACCCTATGAACAGAATGTAAGAGTAAGGCACAATTCCTTGTATTACATTGTTGTTTTTCAGAGTAGCAACGATATCAATATACATACAGATGAGTCTTCTCTCCAGTGGCACCTATTTTGCAAGTCAGTTACTTGCCCTGCGAGTTGATCACTTGCCCTGTAAGTCGATCACCTGCTTTGCAAGTCGATCACTTGCCCTATAAGTTGATCGCCTGCCCTCCAAGTTATTTACCTGCTCTGAAAATTGATCAGCGTGGCCGGCCTCATTAGGGTAGTGGGCCATATGGAGGCCACACCAGGTCGACCGACTCATCAGGCCGTCCACACTAGGCCGGCCGGCCACATTTGGCAGGTCAGTTTCTTCTAACCTGTTGGCACATCTAGTCGACAAGTGTCATCTTGCCGGTTGGCCTCATTTGGCCGATCGTCCTTAATTTTCTATATTTGGCACTTCGGCTATCCCGGATATCCGAATGAATTTGATCTCAGCAGGCAAGTTGGACAATGAAGGATTTTGCAACATTTTCTGTGAAGTGGCATGGAAACTGACTAGAGGATCTCTAGTGGTTGCTCGCAAAAGGAAGATCTCTGGCCTATGTGTTACATGCCTCCGCCAAAATAGGAGGGGCGCATGTTTCAAGTGAGGACTCCTTTGACTTGTGGCATTGCTGATTAAGCTACATGAGCGAGAAGGAATTGAATAGCTTACCCGGAAAGGACCTACTCCCAGGTATAAAAGAAGCCAAACTGAGAACGTGTCCTCACTGCATGGCGGGAAAGTAAAGATGGGTTTCATTCCTTAGAAACCCACCCATTATGAAGGCCGAACTACTTAATTTGGTTCTCTCTGATGTATGCAACCTGTTTAAGGAAAAGTGCTTCGGAGGAGTACAATATTTCATTTCATTTATTGATAATTGTTCTTGAAAGTTGTAGGTTTATTTACTTAAGACTAAGGATCAAGCCCTCCGTGTCTTTAAGCAATTTTATGCTCTGATGGAGAGACAGACATGGAAGAAATTGAAGTGCATCTGGAGTGATAATGAATGCGAGTACATTAGAGCCTTTGATGCTTACTGTCGATGGTATGGTATTTGGTACTAAAAGACCTCACCAAAGACACCGTAGTTAAATGGAGTGGTCGAGCGCATGAATCAAACGTTGATGGAGAGAGTCTGTTATGTAATTTTAAAAGCAAAGCTTGTCGGTTCATTTTGAGGTGAAGCTTTGAGAACGATAGCCCATGTCATCAATAGGTCCCCGAACAGTCCATTAAATGGAAAAGTCCCAGAAAAGGAGTGGCCTGGTGGGAAGGTGTCCTATAACCACTTGCAAGTGTTCGGATGTAGGGTATTTGTGCACATTCCGAATGATGAAAGGACAAAATTAGAGTCAAAGTCGAGGGCATACATCTGCCTTGGTTATGGGGAAGAAGAGCTAGGATATCACCGCTATGACCCGATTGAGAAAAAGTTCGTCCGGTCAAGAGATGTCATGTTCGTTGAAGATGAGACGATCAAAGATATCAGGAAGAAACTGAAGGTTGTGACTGACAACGGCCGTGTTCGTGATGCTAGCCTTGAGCCCGTCCAACCGACTCTGGCCGATCAAGAGCTCAGTGACCAAGGCAGAAGAAGAAGGTGACCGAGAGACTTTGATGCTTGATGAGGATGAGGATGATATCACTACTCATAATATTGCCGAATTAGTCGAGTCCATTCCAATCCAGCAATCCTCAAAAGATCAGAAACCCTTTATTCGTCTATCGGCCAATGAGTATGAATTGCTCACGGATGGAGGGGAACCTGAGAGTTTTGAGAAAGCCATAAAGGATGAGCGCAGAACATAGTGGATGTAAGTCATGTAAGACGAAATAAACTCTCTATATGAAAACCATATGTTTGAGCTGACAACGTTGCCGAAGGGGAAGCAAGCGCTGGAGAACAAATGGATCTTCCGCCTGAAGGCTGATGAGAGTGACCCAAAACTAAGGTATAAGGCAAGGTTGGTGGTGAAAGGCTTTAACCAACGGAAGTGCATTGACTTTGATGAGATTTTTACCTCGGTTGTGAAGATGTCTTCAATCCGAGTGATACTCGAATTGGCTGCTGTTCTTAACTTGGAGGTCAAGCAGATGGATATCTAGATAACGTTTTTTCATGGTAACCTAGCGGAAGAGATTTACATAGAGCAATTGGAGGGATTCAGGGTCAAGGGAAAGAAACGATTAATGTGTTATTTGAGGAAGAGTCTGTATGGGCTAAAACTGGCCCCTAAACAATGATATAAAAAGTTCAAGTCTGTCATGGTCGGTTAAGGGTACCGAAAGACTACTTCGGACCATTGTGTCTTTGTGCAGAGTTTTTCAAAAGACAACTTCATTATTCTCCTATTCTATGTGGACGATATACTGATTATGGGCCGAGATGCCTCTCGGATTAAGAAGTTAAAGTAGCAATTCGGAAGGGCATTTGCCATGAAAGACTTAGAGCCGGCAAAGCAAATTCTAGGCATCAGAATACTACGCGACCACAAGGTAAAGAAGGTGTGGCTATTTCAGGAGAGTTACATTGAGAAAGTGTTTCAACATTTCAACATAGAAAAATCAAAGCCGGTGAGCACCTCGCTAGTCAACCACTTCAAATTGAGTGGCAGACAATATCTTTCCATGGATAATGAAAAGGAAAGTATGAAAATCGTACCCTACTCCTCAGCTGTAAGTAGCCTTATGTAAGCTATGGTGTGCATAAGATCAGATATTACTTATACCATTGGCACAGTCAGCTGTTTTTTGTCGGATCCTGGAAAGGAGTATTAGTTTGTCGTGAAGTAGATATTGAGACATCTCCGGGGAACCTCCAAATTGTGCTTATGCTTTGGAAATGATAAGGCACACCTGGTTGATACACTGATGCTAATATGGTGGGTGATGTTGACTCCCGAAAGTCTACCTCGAGATACATAGTCAAGTTCGTAGGAGGGGCTACTTCTTGGCAGTCAAAATTGTAGAAGTATGTTACTCTTTCGACCACTGAGGTCAAATTTATTGCTGTGACAGAAGTGAGCAAGGAGATGCTATGGATAAAAAAGTTCATCCGAAATTTTGGCTTCAGACAGGAGCGGCATGTACTACTTTGTAATAGTTAAAGTGCAATCCACCTCTATAAAAACTCCTCACTCTAGATCGAAGCATATTGATATCCGATATCATTGGATGCAAGATGTTATTGATTCAGTATTGTTGGCACTCGAAAAAGTTAGGATTGAAGAGAATGTGTCGGATATGATGACCAAAGTATCGATGAAGGGAAAACTTGAAGTCTAGAAAACTTGAAGTTTGTCACTGTATTGCCGGAATGACAGATGTCGGCCCCACACGATTGTGAAAAAAAGTTTGTTGGGATATGAGTCACTCTCGTATGAGCTCATATCCAATTGACAAACTAATCAGAAGATTTGGCCGATTACTTACATGGGTACAATACTAAAGTAAAGCATTGTGGTGTTTGCACACGCTTTGCGCACGTGGCAAAGCAGTCGGCAGACAACCGTTTAGGGCCAAAGAGCAATAGGGCTGAGGCCAAATGGAAATAAGGTCGAGGCCGAAGTACAGTTGGCCAAACGTTTGAGCTAAAGGAGCCAACCCACAGTCAGCCGAGGGCAGCCGGAGTGCCAAATGTAGAAGATTGAGGACGGTCGGCCAAACGAGGCCAGTCGGCAAGATAACACTGGCTGACCGGCCAGAAGAAACCGGCTTGCCAGATGTGGCCAGCTGGCTGGTCTAGTGAGGACGGCCTGATGAGCTGGCCGACCTTGGCCGAAGCCAAGTGGAAACAAGGCCGAGGCAGAAGTATAATTGGCTGAACTATTGAGCTAAAGGAGCCAGCCCACGATTAGCTGATGGTAGCCGGAGTGCCAAATGTAGAATATTGAAGACGGCCGGCCAAATGAGGAAGGCCGGCAAGATGGCGCCCGCCGACCAAATGTGCCAATTGGCTAGAAGAAATCGGCTTGTCAAATGTGGCCACCGGCCTGGTGAGGACGGCCTGATGAGCCAGCTGACCTGGTGCGGCCTCCATATGGCCAACCTCCTTGATGAGGCCAACCACGCTGATCGACTTTCAGAATAGGAGATTGACTTGTAGGGTAGGTGAACAACTTATAGGGCAGGTGATCGACTTGTAGAGTAGGTAATCGACTTACAGGGTAGGTAATCAACTCACAAGGCAGGTAACCGACTTACAGAGTGGGTGCTACCGAAGAGGAGATTCAATTGTATATATATCGATATCGTTGCTACTCTGAAAAATAACAGTGTAATATAAGAAGTTGTGTCTTGTTCTTGTATTTTATTCATAAGGTTTTTATAATCAATTTTTTCATAGCAAAATTTGTGAACTGTCCCTGTGATTTTATCTCATATTCAAAAGAGGATTTTCGCATAAAATTATGTGTGTTTCGTTTCTCCCTTTCATTTTGTGATTCACCGTATTTTTTCCTCTCGGTCTAATTCTGGTCGGCCGATCACCAACATAAACGAGATTAAAATGATTGGAAAATCGAAAGAAGACGAGAGAAAGCAACGGAAAGTCGTGCATTTTTATTTCTTCAGCTTGAAGAATTGTGAGCGAGCTCCAACAATTAGGTTTAATAAACCATATCAGCAACATTTGATTTGTGTAACAACGGATGAATCTTTAGGGTTTGTGCTTTATTTTAGCCTAAATTGCTCTTCAACGTGGAAAGCCACCGGTTGATGAAAACGAGTGGCCACAGATTCCGAACAACAGAGAGACGAGATTTTACCTTTGCGGATTGCTGGTACATTCGGTGCTGTAATATACGAGTTTGTGGATTTGTTGATGATGTTTCGCGGCCATGAGCAGAAGCTTGGATGCTGTTCTTGACGTTAGCTGTGCTTCTTGCTATCCTGTGGATCACGCCGCTGACTTTCTGGGGATCTCAAATCTGTTGATTTATGGGGTATTTTGCGTGTATGAACATTTGGTAGGGTTTCTCGTGCTGCTTTAATTTGGGATTCTTGCTTGTTGATTCCTTACGTTCTCCTCAGCTTTGTTGGCTAAGGGTATTTATGCTGTAGCCGTCTGTGGCTCATTTTCTTGGCCGTTTTATGTCAGAAAAAAAAAAATAATAATTTCACTGACCCTCATCGTCTCTCTTCCTTCCCTCGTCGTCTCCATATTTTCCATCGACCGAGCACAGATTCGGGCGGCAACGCCATCGACAACAATTCCTAAAGCACCACACTCAGTAGTCATTATCAATTTCCAAAGGAGAAATCATTTCCCATTCTGGGGCACAAAATCATGTAAGAAATTCTTTAAAGATATATAAATTTTAATT
>JAODPA010125848.1:0-17476 GCA_025585075.1 Nepenthes mirabilis
CTCAACGATTTTATAATATTTAATTAATTTTTCTCATGTCCGAATTACCCAAAATTATTCAAAATAATAAATAATCATAATTTTATCAGATAAAAATATTTCGGGATGTCACATTCTCCCCCACTTAAAGAAATTTTGTCCTCAAAATTTAATGATCCTTAAATCAAGGAACCTTCTTAATGTCTCCAAATCTTTTTTTTTAAATTAGGATCGTTGTCCTAGAAAACCTTAAACATCTGAATTGCCTTGATCCTTATTATTTGACGTGTCCTTTCCAGATCCAAATTCACTAAGTTCGAAGACAAACCTATTTCATTAGCCACTTTTCTAATTTAGTTCCTAACCTTACGCAACCAAAATGCTTCATTTCATCTCATACTACACCTTAAAATTGAGTATTTCCTCTGAACACTAACTTAAACCTTATTATATGCACAGGTTCATCACTCTTCCATTGCGTGCTCTGATCAATCAATTAGCTTTGTTCGATTATAACTTACAGTCACTATCACAACCTAGCATTTCAATTCTTTTACCAAGCTCAGCTAAAATCCCAATATGAAATTCAAGGTACAATTAGACTTTAAAAGCATGATACTTTACATCTTCTTCATTTCATTAGTATGTCCTCTAGTCGACGTTTTCTTAAGGTACATATTCCCTTCCGAACATCCAACCTATCCAATAGCCTTGATTAAAATAGATTCTAAGATATCCATACCACAGAAATATTTCTCACAGATCCTCAATTCACAACAGAATGAGAAGTCTTAACTATAACAGTCTCTACGGATTCGGTACAGTCTCAGACCGTTGCTCAAGACCTCGAGACCCTAACACTTAACAACCTCAAAATTTCAAAGTCCATATACCGAGGGAAATAACTCCCACAAACCATAACAAGATCAGAAACTGCAATTTATACGGTTACCACGGATTCGGTGTGGCTTCAGATTCATTGACCAATTCAATACCTCTACACTTAACAACTTTAAGACCTCATTGGTATATTAATGAATCAACTAATTCAACCCAAACACATTATTTGAAATCACCATGGGTGAACCATTTGATCATTATTTTTTAAAACAAGACCACAGGGCTTTTTATTTTCAATTTTATGACTTCCACGCTTCAAATATGACTTTGTTTCTCAACTTAGGAATGTAACACCCTATTACTCCAAGCAATTGAGCCTATTCATAGGTTCACTATTAGTACCAAAACTATAGACCCTTAACATTCATGATTAGTACCAATGTTCTCTTCCCTTTCAAGATACCGAAGTTCATCTATATAATCCTTAGACATATCTATCCGCTTACAAAATCCCAAGATCAACTTCAGTCATAACATAATGGTCCTGACCCTTAATTTATCAAACAAACTATCACCCAGAATAATATCTGTAATTTCTTAAGTGGAGACTTTCGATTACTGATTTCAATCAATGAAAAAGTAACTCTAATAAGGGATTCCTCTCCTACTTATCTCAAGAGTATCAATCCACAAGCGATACAGGAAAACATAATTCTGGAGTTTCCTCAACAATTATCAAAGTTCATCTTCACAATTCTTAAAATTATCAGATCATAACTATCTCTAAAGTGATTCTACATACTCTCGAATGGAGACTTCTATATCAACTATTGATCTTAGTATTCACCTCCATCGAATGTATTGAGATTCACCTATCCCAACATCTAACTTTTAAATTCATAGAACTTTGATTTCATTCAAGGGATTATTCCTAAGTCCTCAAAAATCTTATCACAAAATTTTAATTACAGGTGGAGCAATTCCACCCCATGGACGCCTCCCCCACTTTGCTTGTGGGTGATTACCTAATATTATAGACTAACAAAATCTCAATCTTTCTCATAAGTATATCACCTATGCTAACTTACCTGATCATGGACAAGCCCTACTATCAGAAACCTTTTTCAATTCCACACAAGTCTTTAGAGACTAATGCCAAATCCGGCTTCCTTTAAACCGCTCATTAAAATAGATTAGATTGGTCATACATACGTTCTTCAAAACCCTCATAGCGAGATTCTTGAACGGTTATCTATTGACTTCAAAAAGGGCAATCCATTCTCTAATTAGGCTAAACGTCTATTCTTAACTCAATTAACTTTGCCTTTTACTCAGAATTCTCAACCGAATTACTGGGTATCTTATTCTCTCGATATAATTTACACAAGTATCCTTGAGCACTATCTCAATTTCTAAAAGGATCTGCATAACCCCAAAAAGATCCTGAAGAAATTACCATCATAAAAGCAAAATCCGTAAATACAAGGACACTACTGAGACAATCATTCCAAATTTTGAGCACAATCTCCAATTATTATTGAAACCTTAACATTTAGTAATTTAATATTACACTGTCAAGCAATTTCATTCTTCCCAAATCAGACCACTCCAATTTTTGCAATATTCTGACTAAAACCTAGGGGCCTTACCGTTCAATTTTCAAGCTTTCATAATCATACTTGTTCTGACAACGGAACTGGTTCGCAACAATCCTTCACCTATCTTATAGATATCTCAATTTCAGAGACTCCCAATTAACAAATCATAAACTTTGGATTACTTTAAAGTTTGCCAAATATCCTCATCAATTGTACTTGAATCCTTAAGATCATTTTTGGTCTTGGCACAACCTCAATAGCAACTTTATTCTTCAATCAGATTGGTAGATCTTTTCTTTAACAGTTTCTTAAATTTCCTCATTTACTTAATAACTCTCCAAATATAGCCTAATACGCCATCTACACTTAGCACACACCTCATTACATAACTTTTAAGTACATTTATATTAGTTCCATTACCTCTCTTACAACTCATAATTCATATTATTCTTTTTAAATTTATTAGTTCTAGTGTGGCAATTTGCTATCCAGATCATCTTAATACTCCATTAAGATTAATTTATTCACAACCCCAACCGGACTCCCTTTTTAATCTCTTATGAGAAAACATCAACTTGTCTCCTTCATACATCAGATCACTACAAACACTACCAACACCTTCGAAGTCTTCAGAATTTATACCATAACCTCAAGCTACTAATTCTACCTTATCCATTATATTCGATCATCAACTTTAACATCTTTTCTTATCATTGTACTAATAATGTACTAACACGAGAATTCTAAGCCAAGACCGATCAAACTTTCATTTAAACAAGTCTGACTAATTGAACCTCAACTGGACACTACCATATTCAACACTAACACATCATTGATTTAAGTTTAGATCATTAATGTACCTTCAATTTCTTTTCCTCATTCTCACGGTCGACCAACACCCCGAGGTAAGCCCTTATCCATAAGTCATATTACTTCCTATAACAACAAACATCACAAGATTATTAATCATCAAATAATCAGATTAGAGGGAGAGGTTAGCATCAATGCATTTTAAAATTAACTCCGTAAAGCAAAAATGTGACGGATCGGGTTATTTTTCTTAAATAACCTCCATCAAGGATAAAATAAACTAAAATTCCTAATTAAAATTATTAATTTATGTAGAAAATTGGATATAGTTCCATTTGTAAATTGAGCATTTGCCAAAATATAAATACCTGTAAATCAACCCTGCACAACAATCTACAACCATCCACAATAAAACTACAAGTCTTGATACTCAACACACTATACAGGATCTAATCGACACATCAACCGAGTGACACCGACATCATAACTCCAGTATAATGCTGGAGGGAAGGATGCCAACTAAGAACCTCGATCATAACCACAATGAGAAGGACTTGTGGAAACATAAAAAAAAAATCACAATATACAGTGAAAACTTATCCATCATTCATTCATGCTAAACATCATTAATCATCACCATACATATTTTATACAGTTACAAAAGTAGAACCAAAATTCCTGCTTCATACAAAAAATTAGCTAAGTCCCAGCCCCGAGTCCTGCGTGCAATATCAGCTGTCAATCACACTTTTGTAGTCTACTCTGTCTCGTCGGGTATCAATGTATTCTCATCTGAAAGATATATAGCAAGGGTGAGCGTACAGCCCAACAAATAAAATCATACATCACTAACTACAGCAATTTACAGGAAAGACAATAACTGGGTAGGGGAAATCATGTAACTTGAATAAAGAAAGCATGCAAAGAGAGGGAGTATCGGGAATCATTTAGTTTGCATATTTATTCTAGTTACGTTCATTCACTTTTATTACTTTCATCAATCTTTGTGAACCCAGGCTAGTAGGTTGTACTAACCAACGATGTGAGAGGACGAGGAAAGGAATGTGTCTGCCATATATTCTAAGGCCGGCTATATTTTAGGTCTGCAGCACTCGACCGTCGACTATATTTTAGATCTTTAGCGCTCGACCATTAGCTACATTTTACGTCTGCAGTACTCGACCATCGATTACATGTTAGGCCTGCAGCACTCGGCCATCTTAATCGCCCCATATCCCCCAGGGACTAGGGCAATCCTCGTTCTTTCATAGCAGCATCTTAAAGCATACCCTGAACATCACCAGCCCCCAGGAGCGGCCGGTGTATTCCTTGGGTTTCCACCGTGATGTACATGGTAAGCTAGAGGGTACTACCCATATGATCTGTGGTCCTAGTTTTAAGATTAGTCTTAATCTTTGAAGGGGAATCCACTATCGCCATATACATTCTCAAACCGAGAAATCACATTCCCATCACATGTCTCCAACCAGGACACAAAATCCATCACTTACACCTTGTGGATTCCCTTCCATTTACTTGTTAGGTTCCTTTCTTTCATTTGGAGATTAGATCTTTCAACCAATAAGTTCAACTCGTAAGAGAGTTTGATTATACTTACCTCCGTGGGTCAACCACTACCTTAGAAGCCCCCAGGATGCATCCCCTTGCTCTCGGTGCACAATTACACATTTTAGAGTTTACAATTTGACATAACATTTCGTCATAAGTTTCATCACAATTGAAGAGAGCTAAAGCATGTACACTTACCTTCCAATTTCGGATGAACATTGTTAGGCAACTTTAAGAGGGCTCGGACACAGCGAACGGGTAAAATTTTGCAGAATCGATCGTCCGATCAACACATACTTTTGGGATGCGGGGCTTCATATTCTAGAGTCATTTAAACATTTTATAAAGGTAAAAACATTCAATTTCCCCTTTATGTCTCGGATGAACAGTTTCAGCGCCCATTTAGAGGGCCTGGACGCTGCGAATGGGTCGAGACGTGCAAGATCGATTACGCGGATGACATATTTACACAATTGGGACGTGGGGATTCACATTTTGGGTCAATTTAACAAAATGAGGTGCGAAAATGGAAAACCCCCAATTTCATGTAAGTTAGGGTTTGACGGTACTCCACTGGTCGGATTGATGAGTAAATTGGACAATAAAGTACATAATCCTTGGTCTCAAGTCACGAGTATCACATTTTCTATAATTTGGGTGGATATCGAGACAAAAATACCTAACAATAACCAAAAAATATCGAAAGAGGAAAGTTAGTGAGTATGAGAACACTTGTCTCGATGCGTGCTATCACTTTTATAACTAGCTCCCGGGCGGATTCGGACTCTACGGCACAATCTCCTCCTTTCTCTCTCCAAAACCAGAGCTCTTCCTCTCTCCTCCTCTCCAAAAACCCTCTAGAAGTGAGAAAAGTGGAAGAAACGTGAAGCAGGTCGCGTTTTCATACATGTCGGGGCGCTCGAGCGCCGAGCGATCGAGTGGCAAGCGTGGCCTCGCTGACGGCCTGCGCTCGAGCCCGCATAGGCACTCAGCGGGCTAGGGAGCTACTGGATTTTACCATTCGAGCGCCGCTTGAGCGCTCAGCGGGGACGGAAGCTACTGAATTTTACCGCTAGAGCTCTGCTCAAGCGTGCAATAGGCGCAGCCTGCTGGTTGCGCCACTGCCATTTGCGCTCAAGCCTACGCTAGAGCTCACAACATGCATGGTCTGCTGGCAGGATTTGTGAGGCCTCGGAACTGAAAATGTGATAATTGGAGGTAATTAAAATAATGAATATCATTAAGAGGCCAAACATGTAGTGAAAAATGATGGTTGAAAGTAAAAAGTTAAAAAAATACCCGAGTTCAATAAACAGATGAGTGGCGCCTGCTGTGCGCCCGAGGCGCTGCAGCAAGAGCCAAATTGTAGTGGCTACCTGCTCGTCGTGTGCTAGGCGCGCTTGAGCGAGCCCCTTACAGTAACCCTGCGCCCGCTGGGCGCTCGAGCTCACACTGGTAGAATGTAGTCTGGTCGTCGCATGCTCGAGATGTGCTCGAGCGCAGCTCCGACTTTTACCCGCGTGCTGACTTCATTTTTGTTATAAATTTAACGGAAAAAAGGAAAAGGAAGAGAGAGAGAGCAAACCACGCACGAAGGAGAGGAAGACGAGGAAGAAGAGAAGAGGAGAAGGGGAAATCAATTGTTCCAATCCACACCTGGTAAAAATAACGGTAGATCGGGCCAAAGCAAGTGTACTTTGAACGTTGTTTTTTGTTTTTACCGATTTCTCTTCCTTTAAAGTTGATAAAAATGCTCTAAAATGATGTTGATGCATGATTGAAGTAAATGAAGCATGTTTCCTTCAATTGTTCGGTTAGATTTTATGTTTATCCATATTTATTGCAAGTTTTGGCTTCAATTTCGTGAATAAGCATGTAAATTGTGTTCGATTTTCTCCCGGAAGTTTGTGATGAAACCCTAACTCGAAAATATTGGGAATGTTTAGGTAAATTGCATGATTTAATGTATGTGTATGGATTTATGGCATTAATTTAATGAATAAGTACATGTTTAGTGATCGATTTGAGTCCGAATGTTTTGGCAAAACCCTAAGTACTAAAATGATGGGGTTTTGATAATTTTTAACCATAACTCCTATTATATAAAAGTTAATTGAGATTGAAATGAAGCTTCCGGTATAATTTATTTTTGAAAATTTACACTGACTTATACCGATAAATTTCCATACACCGTTGAAGTAAAAATGAATGAGTTTTTAGACCGTTACTGTACGTTCTGAAGTTAACTGAAAGTAAATTATGAAACTCTGATTATGAAAGAAGGTTTTCAATAAAGAGATTATTTTTGTTACTATTATTTAAGATCTGGGACTGACTACAGTCCGGATAGGTTCTCCGGCATGCCTTAGAACTTTATGATGGTAATCGAGGATAACTCTGTCCATGGAATTATATGTGGTCCGCCCTTCCTCGAGGCGTTACGGTCAATAGGAAAGCATAGTTACCGGCCTACCTTCGGGCGATCCCATGAGATGAGATACCTCTATTACGGTCATAGGCCTTGGATTGTGTGGAGTGAACACAATCTATCCTCGATCATTCACCCCCTCAGCTAATAGGGTATACTGGCTGAATCTGTTACCGATATGTTATGTTACCATTTACCGTAACTATTACTAATTATTGAGTACCATTTACTGTCTACCGATTATCGATTATTGTTTACCGTTTATCGTCTACCGAGTATCAATTATTGTTTACCATTTACCGATTATTGAATACCGACTATTGATTACCGTTTTCTGTTTACCGATTACCGCTTACTGATTACCGTTTACTGTTTACTGATTACCGTTTACTGATTACCGTTTACCGACTACTGATTTCTGATTTCTAAAGTTTAATATCGTCAAAGTATGCTTTCTCTATTTCCTATATTATGTTTTGTTTAATCGTTATATTTCTGTATAGTTATATGATCGTTCTGCATCACTATTTTACCGCTCATATGCATGTACCTTATTGGGCCCTGACTCATTGTTTTATTATTTTTTTCCCCTCCAGATGAGACAGTAGAGTTAGTGCCCGACGAGAAAGAGTGATCAAAAGAAATTTCTGAAGCACTTGGTGCTATTTTGGGAGAGCGTCGATTTAAAGACTTAGCTAATCTTGTGATTTTGTATACTGATCTTGCACCTATGGATGTTCATCGCATGTGGATTTTGTATAGAATGCATATGATGTATATGATGGTAAAAAGAAAAACTATACTCCTGCAGGTTAATAGTTTAGCTTCCGCTCTAAATTTTGGATATACTGTACAGGTCCTAGACGACATCTCATTATTAAACTTTTAGCGTAGCTAACGCTTTTATAGATTTATGCCATAGATGGCACATGTAATCTTGTGTATGCAAGTTGTAGGAAGAATTGTGGATAATCGATAGTTGTGCGCTTATGATAGTTAATCATACAGGTTGTATTTTTAGGTTTTTATCCAGTTATAAAGGAGACTTTGCCAAAATTTCTGCAAAAGTCTTGCTTTATAATTTAATCTATTAATCCTGCTCCTATTTTGACGGAAGCTTTTGAGGAAAAAAAAATTTATTCCATCATATTTGGTATCAGAGAGTTGAGATGCCTTAGGAATTGATCGACTGAAAAACAGAAGCATAGGATTGAATCTTTGAACAGAATTGTTATATGAATAAGTTGAGGAAGTTAAGGCAACTAGGACCCCTAAGAGATTCGTTCTTAGGCTAGGTTGAAAATTCCTTAAAGCTGTTGAATATTTCTTTCTCATTCCATTGAATCATTGTCCTTATAGCCTTGTGTTTACCTTGATTATAGGATGGCAAGTAGAAGAGGTAGAAAGAATGACCGCAGTGGCGTTAGCACGCCCTATGATAGAGAGGCCGCTTATATTGATCTGTTGGAGAGGATGACCAATGTGGTAGAATTCGTCGAGCAAAAACATATTGCTCCGATTCCTGCACCCGAGCCAGCTCCGACGCTTCCTGGTCCTACGACGTATGATAGATTCACAGCGGAGCGAGCACCAAGATTCCTAGGAAAGCTTAATCCAGCTAAAGAAGACGTGTGGTTAAAAAGAATGAAGAAGATATTCGCTGTACCGATCGAGAAAAGGTCACCTTCGTGGTGTACAAACTGGAAGGTGAAGCTGATAGTTGGTGGGATATGTAGAAGAGGGTGATGGGAGTGCCTGATGATGTCATTACCTGGGAGATGTTAGAGGATGCCTTTCTGGAGAAGTACTTCCAATCCAGCTTCTGAGATCAGAAGGAGCAGGAATTTATGAGATTGAGACAAGAAAATATGACGGTCAAAGAGAATGATGCAAGATTCACCGAGCTGTCTCATTTTGCACCCTTCTATGTAGAGGATGAGCAGAGAAAAGCGAAGAAGTTCCAACAAGGGCTACGGGATGACATTAGAAAGTTACTGTCAGTTTTAAAGTTCCAAACTTATACCGAGATCCTAGACAGAGCAGTGATTTATGAGAAAGAAAGATGGGTCCTTACGGTTATGTGTTGACTATCGTGAGTTGAATAAGATCACGATTAAAAATAAATACCCTCTACCACGCATTGATAATTTATTTGATCAGTTGCAAGGATCTCAGGTTTCTTGAAGATTGATTTGAGGTCTTGTTATTATCAATTGAGGATCAAGCCGGAGGATGTGGCTAAAACTGCTTTTCAGACATGTTATGGCCATTATGAGTTTCTTGTTATGCCTTTTGGCCTTACGAATTCTCCAACTGTTTTTATGGATTTGATGAATAGGGTGTTCAAGCCGTACTTGGATAAATATGTGGTGGTGTTCATTGATGATATCCTAATTTATTCAAAGGATTATGAGGAACACAAGATTCATTTGAGGAAAATACATTAAGTGCTCCGCGAGGAAAAATTGTATGCCAAGCTGAGTAAATGTGAGTTCTGGCTCGAGAAGGTAATATTTTTGGGGCATGTGATTTCTGATGGTAGCATTTCTGTGGATCCGAGGAAAGTAGAGGTTGTTACAAACTAGAGCAGACCGGCTTCTGTGACTGAGGTTAGGAGCTTTCTGGGCATGGTAGGACATTACAGGCATTTTGTATAGAATTTTTCACAGATTGCTATGCCTCTGACTCAACTGCTGAAGGAGGCTAAGTTCATGTGGACAGAGGAGTATGATCTAAGCTTCCAGGAGCTAAAGGATCATTTGACTACCGCTCCAATGCTGATCATTCCAGAGGTTCAGGAGGCTTTGAGGTGTACTGCGATGCCTCTAAGGTGGGTCTATGTATTGATGTAGCATGGTAATATTGTTGCTTATGGTCTAGGCAACTAAAAGTGCATGAGAAGAATTATCCTACTCATGACCTCGAGCTTGCTGCTATTGTCTTTGCTTTAAAAATTTAGAGACATTATCTGTATGGTGAGAGATTCCTTGTGTATTCTGATCATAAGTGTTTGAAGTATCTGTTTTCGCGAAAGGAACTTAACATGAGGCAGAGGAGATGACTTGATTTTTTAAAGGATTATAACTGTGAGATACAGTATAAGCAAGGAAAGGCCAACGTAGTTGCAGACTCATTGAGTCACCGATCAGGGTATGTGGCACACTTGTAGATCAAGCGGATGGAGATGTTGAATTATCTGAAGCAATGTGATATCCAACGTTATGCTAAAGGTGATAGAATGCTCCTATCGTACCTTCAGATCTAACCGGAAGTAGTTAGCAAAATTAAAGAGAAACAGGTGAATGGTCCGTTCCTTATGGATATTGTTAGTGATCTAAGTAAGGAGTCCCGAGCTGATTTTAACGTCCGGACTGATGGAGTGTTGAGGTTTAGGGACCGATTATGTGTACCGGATGATAGAGGATTGAAGGAGAAGATTTTGAAGGAGGCTCACCAGTCCCGGTATACGATTCACCCGGGGACGAATAAAATATATCAGGATCTGAAGAAAACCTTCTGGTAGAGGAATATGAAGAGGGAGATCATGTCTTACGTGGAGAGATGCTTGGTATGTCAGCAACTGAAGGGTGAGAGGAGGAAGCCTTCTAGATTGTTGCAGCCTATGCCAATCCCGAGCTAGAAATGGGAAGACTTTGCCATGGCTTTTGTATCAGGTTTACCGAGGACTCCTAGGAATCATAACGCCGTATGGGTTATAGTTGATTGGCTGACAAAATCAGCCCACTTCTTAGCGATCAATATGACCTATTCGCGTGATAGGTTTGCTCAGTTATATATGAATGAAATCGTGAGGCTTCATAGAGTTCCTGCCTCTATTGTGTCTGATAGAAATCCACGTTTTGTCTTGAGGTTTTAGTAGAGTTTGCATAAAGAGTTGGGGACATAGTTGAAATTTAGCACTGCGTATCACCCCCAAACTGATGGCCAATCTAAGCGTATCATTCAAATTCTTGAGGATATGTTAAGGGCCTCTGTTTTTGAGATGAAAGGAACTTGGGATACTTATCTCGCACTAACTGAATTCGCTTATAATAACAGCTATCAAGCTAGTATCGGCATGGCACCTTTAAGGCGTTGTATGGGAGAAAGTGTAGGTCGTCGATTCACTGGGAGGAGACCGAAGACAAAAGGATATTGGGCCCAAACATTGTGAAAGAAATAACGGAGAAGATTAAATTGATTCATGATAACCTGAAGGTCGCTTAGAACCGATAAAAAAGTTATGCATATAGGAGAAGGATAGAATTGAGCTTTGAGGTAGGAGATCTTGTATTTCTGAACGTCTCACCATCCAAAGGCACGTTCCGGTTTGCAGTGAAGGAGAAGTTGAAGCCGTGGTTCATTGGCCCTTTTGAAATTTTGGAAATGATCAGGGAGGTAGCCTACAGGTTGGCATTACCACCTAGTCTGACGGGCATACATTGTGTGTTTTATGTATCGATACTTCGGAAGTACATCCATCATCCTGTGCACGTGATTGACTACAAATCTTTGGCTGTTGACAAGGATTTGTCCTACATTGAGGAACCACTATGAATTTTAGACCGAAAGGATCAGAGGTTGCATACGAAGACCACACCCCAGGTGAAGGTACTTTGGAGAAATCATTCACCGGAAGAGGCTACTTGGGAACGCGAAGAAGAAATCCGAAGCAAGTATCCCTACTTGTTCTCTTGATGTATGTAGTTTATTTAATTTCAATGATGAAATTTCTTTAAGTGGGGGAGAGTGTGAGGCTCCGGAGCCGAAAATGTGATAATTGGAGGTAATTCAAATAATGAATATCATTAAGAGGCCAACCATGTAGTGAAAAATGATGATTGAAAATAAAAAGTTGAAAAAATACTCAAGTTCAGCAAGCAGCCGAGTAGCGCCTACTGTGCGCCCAAGGCGCTGCAGCAAGTGCAAAATTCCAGTGGCTGCCCGCTCACCTCGCGCCGGGCGCGCTTGAGCGAGCCCCTGGCAGTAACCCCACGCACAACCACGGCTGCGACTTTTGCCCGCGTGCTGACTTCATTTTTGTTATAAATTGAACGGAAAAAAGGAAAAGGGTGAGAGAGAGAGTAGACCACGCACAAAGGAGAGGAAGAAGAGAAGAGGAGAAAGGGAAATCACTTGTTCCAATCCACACCCGATAAAATAACGGTAGATCGGGTCAAGCCAAGTGTACTTCAGACGTTGTTTTTCGTTTTTACCGATTTCTCTTGCTTTAAAGTTGATAAAAATACTCTAAAATGATGTTGATGCATGATTAAAATAAATGAAGCATGTTTCCTTCAATTGTTCAGTTAGATTTTATGTTTATCCATGTTTATTGTAAGTTTTGGCTTCGATTTCGTGAATAAGCATATAAATTGTGTTCGATTTTGTCTCGAAAGTTTGTGATGAAACCCTAGCTCGAAAATATTGAAAATTTTTGGATAAATTGCATGATTTAATGTATGTGTATGGATTTATGACATTAATTTCATGAATAAGCACATGTTTAGTGATCGATTTGAGTTCGAAAGTTTTGGCAAAGCCCTAAGCACGAAAATAAAGGGGTTTTGATAATTTTTAATCATAGTTCCTGTTATATAAAAGTTAATTGATATTGAAATGAAGCTTTGGGTATAATTTGTTTTTGAAAATTTGCACTGACTTATACAGATAAATTTTCATGCACCGTTGAAGTAAAATTGAAGGAGTTTTTAGACCGTTATCGTATGTTCTGAAGTTAATTGAAAGTAAATTATGAAACTCTGATCATGAAAGAAGGTTTTCAATAAAGAGGTTATTTCCATTACTGTTATTTAGGACCTAGGACTGACTACAGTTCGGATAGGTTCTCCAACATGCCTTAGAACTTTACGGTGGTAATCGAGGATAACTTTGTCCATGGAGTTATATGTGGTCCGCCCTTCCTCAGGGCGTTACGGTCAAGAGGAAAGCATAGTTACCGGCCTACCTTCGTGTGGCATACCATACCGATCCCATGAGATGGGATACCTCTGTTACAATCATAGGCCTTCGATTATGTGCCTGCTGGTTGCGCCACTGCCTTTTGCGCTCGAGCGCACAACAGGCACGGCCTGCTGGCAGGATTTCAGTAAATCACAACCCGATTTTTCTTCCGATACGTATACTTATACATTCAATAGGTCTAGTATTAATTATTATTACATTGATTTTCTCGTATTTATTATATTTTTAGACCAAAAACCTCACACAAAACTTAAACATTCCCACCAATCCTAACTACTTCATCTCACCTTAACATAGAATAATTTGACCTGAATCCTTAAACCTAGATCGATCGGTCTAGGCCTAGCCTACATTCAGTATCAATTATCCTAATCACTAAGTCCTATTTCAAGTCAATTTTTAACTTAGACAGGCTAAAATACCTAAGACTTAGTTCATCCTATGCCTGTACCTATTTATTCAGTCAGTCATAATCATTTCGTAAGCTTCCGCTTACGATTTAGATCATTCCTAAGGCATCTCATTTTCTCTAATACCAATTGTGACGAAACGGATTTTTTTTCCTCAGTTAATTCCGTCATTTCAAAACAGGAACAGAAGCCCAAGTCTCACTCAAGTTCTAGAGAAAAACGGGTAGAGTTTCTCCTAAAATTGGGCTAAACAGGAAGATAAACCTGTACAAACCTGTATAGCAAACCTGTACATGCACACAATTATCTATTTATACCATAATTTTTCCTACGACATGCGTTTACAGGACCACAAATTTCATTCATGGTATTAATCCAATAATCTAATTACTATATTAACAGTTCATGTGACGGACCAGATTATTCCCATCGAATAACCTCTGTCAGAAAAATAATAACAGATTGGCAAGATAACATTAATAATTTTCTACAGAAAATTGGGCAGAGTTCCATTTATAAGTTGGACATTTTTAAAATACAAACACCTAAAATATAACCCTGCATAATAATCCAAAGAAATTCTAAAGAAAATCCATAAAGTCCCAAGACAACACAGGATCTAAACGCCACGACAACCGAGGTGGCTCTGGCGACGTGATCCAGATGACACCGGCAAAGAAGGATGCCAACTAGGGACCTCGAACATATCACAAGGCAAGACCTGCGAAAGCATATAAATACCACAAAACACAGCGAACTGATACATATACATGTCATCCATCAACTACTAGCATAAGGTATCTCCATACAAGTTTTATCAGATACAAAAGCCAAACCTAAAAAGATCACTGTCATACATCTAATCCGTCCCAGTCCAAAATCTTGAGCCTTGCACGCAAAACAGCTATCTACAAAGCTTCTATGATCTACTCGGCCTCGTCAGGCATCAGGCGTTCTCATCCGAAAAATATAAGACAAGGGTGAGCATAAAGCCCAGCAAATGAAATCACACACCGCTAACTAACAACAGGTAACGGTACTGGAAAGAAAAGCACAGGGACAGTACAGGGGGACACAAGAGGGAGAACACTTGAGATTGTTCGATTCACTTTATTCATTTTCCTTTTTAACATTTATCTTTGCGGACCCTGGAGCCAGTAGATCGTACTAGCCAACGAAGCGAGAGAACGAGGAAAGGAATGTGTTCGCCACACATTCTAAAGCCATGGCTACATTTTTGGTCTGCAGCACTCGACCCCTGGTTGCATCCATGCAACAATCCACGAACGACTACATCTCGCTATGTATTGTTCAACCGACACGCCCCACACCCCCGGGGACGAGGGCAATCTTTGTTCTTTCACCGTAGTGTCCTAGAACATGCCATGAACATCACTCACCCCCAAGGGTGGCCGGAGTGTTCCTTGGGTTCCCACCATGACGCACGTGGCAAGCTAGATGACACCACCACTATCAACCATGGTCTTAGTTTCAAGGTTCAACTTTCCGGGAGGGAGGACCCACTACTCAACATAATCATTCACAAACTGGGAAATTTCACTCCCACCACACGTCTCCATCCGGGAGATCACGTTCACCACGACATACCTATTGGGTCTCCCTCCATTTACTTACTTGACTTTATTCCTTCTTTGGAATTAACTTTTATCACACTTTAGTTCAAGTTCACAAGGAGTTGAAATTCCTTACCTCCGGTGGATAACCCCCTCCTTAGAAGCCCTCGGGACACGTTCCCATGCTTTCGATGCACAATTATACATTTCGAAACATACACTCTCACATCAACACATAATATGAGTCTCATTACAATTAAATAAAAACAAAATGAGCAATTTCACCATTTACTCACGGATGAACAGTAACTTAGAGGACTCGAAGGCTGCGAACGGGTTATAACATGCAAGATTTCTCGCACAGCCAACATATATACACAATAGGGACGTGGGGATTCCCATTCTGAAGTCAGTTTAACGATTCACGGGTGGCAAACGGGAAAACCCAAAATTTCATGGGTTAGGGTTTGACGAAGCTCCACCGGACGAATCGGTAAGCAAATCGACCAACAAACCATACTATCCTTGGTCTCAAGACACGGGTACTACATTTTCAAGGTTACGGGTGGGTATCAAGACGATAATACCCGATAATAAACAAAAACCAATGAAAGATGAAAGTTAGTGGGTATGAGAACACTTGCCTCGATGCGTGCTTTCACTTTAATAACTGGCTCTCGGACGAATTTGGCCTCTCTGGCCTCGTTCTCCCTTCTTCTCTCTCTAGAATCGCCCCTCTCTCTCTCACTACAAACCCTAAGCCGTGCGAAAAATGACGGGGGAGGTGACCAAACGCGTATTTATACTGCGCCACCGCTCGAGCGCGGCTCGAGCAGGCAGCAAGCGGCTGCGGTACTGGTTTTCCCGCTCGAGCCGCGCTCGAGCCGCCAGCAGGCGGCGGTGGTTCTGGTTTTTCCGCTCGAGCAGCGCTCGAGCAACCAGCGAGCGGGTGAGCTACTGATAAACAAGCTCAAGCGGCCAGCGGGCGGGTGCGCTTCTGGAATTTCAGCTCAAGTGCGGCTCGAGCGACCAGCGGGCGCAAGCTGCTAGCCCTGCACCTCAGCAGAAGGAATTCCGAATTATTTCCTAATCTTTCACCAGATACACATCCCCGCACCGCTCAACAGGTCCATTATCAATTACCAAAACAACGATTACCCCTTAACTACCATACCCTTAAACCCGGGACCTCACAGTTCATGAGTGAGATGCCATTTAGGACCTGTACAGAATATCTAGAAAATATATAGCGGAAGCAAAACTATAAACCTACAGAACCATCGATTCCTGTTCTTCACATGCATCACATACATTTCTATACAAAACCCATATATACATAAATATCCATAGGCATAAAATTCATATACAAAACCATAAGTCAAAATCAGTCTTTGCATCCAACTATTTCCTTCCAATATCTCTAAAATACTTCAAGTCTCCAGAATGTCTTCAAACTAGGCTTCAGAATACTCCACGTCAAGTACCTGCTCAATGGTCTCATCTAGAGAGGGAAAAACAGTAAAATAGTGACCTGAGGTCCAGCAAGGTACATGTAGATATGCAGTAAATCAGTTTTATAGAACAGTTGTGAAATTATACAGAAACAGAATGGTTATGCAGAATAGCACATATAAAACAGAGAAAGCATAATTTGACGATAATTAAACTCAGAAATCAGTGCAATTCAGAAAGTAGAATAAGAAAGTAGAGTCAGAAAGTAAAATCAAAAAGCAAAGTCAGAAACTTTCTCTTTTATATTAATACAGAGTAGAATTTGGTACAGAATAATAGCACAGAACAGAACAATAACGGACTCTGCCAGTAGACCCTACTAGCGGAGAGGGCAAACAATCGAGGATAGATTGTATTCACTCAACATAATCAAAGGCTAAAAATAGAAACATAAGATCCCGTTCCAAGGGATCAAACCCCTACTCAAAGGGGGTGCCGGCCAGAACAGTATCTACCCTCTAGTTTAACGCCCTGATGAAGGGCGGACCACGCATAACTTCATGAACAGAGTTATCCTCGATTACCACCATAACGTTCTAAGGCATGCTGGAAAACCTAACCTGACTATATATCAATCTTGGGTCCTAAATAATAATGTCAGAAATATTTTTTCTTAATTTATAATGGTTTAGGTTTCAGAGAATAGTCAGAAATATAACTGTCAATCCTTCAGTTTTGCTTCGAAAATTCACAGTAATTTAACAGTACATTTCCTTGTAACTAATGGATGCCAAATACATGTATATATCCACATAAATACGCTCATACTTA
>JAODPA010125859.1:0-17471 GCA_025585075.1 Nepenthes mirabilis
ATTGAAAAATAAATTTATAACTAAAAAAAACTAGTGAAGATTATTTATCTTTTAGAGAAGCAGGCCCCGCCGTTTCCACAGTGGGCGCATTCAATTACCACCTATAAACCGTCCGTCCGTCTTATCAATTAATCACTACCCACCAAGAAGTTCTTCATTTTGCTCTCTGTTTCGATCGTCCCATGCACTGAATTCCTCGACTAGAAGTCATCAATCATTACTCTACTCCCTTTGATTTTCTCTTCTGCTTTCTCTTCTTCTTTTTCTTCTTCTTCTCTATCTCGATCGATCCTGTCGTGGAGCAATTGAGGTATTGCCGAAGATATCCGTTGACGGTGTTGAGGAGCTGAGATTAGGCAAATGAATCTTTTAACATTGGTGACGGGGATGCCGGGTCCGAGCGGGTTCGGTTCCGCTTCCACAGCCGAGCAGGTCACCGTAGGAATCGATGCGAGCAATCTCACGGCTATTGTCACCGGTTAGTCTTACACTTTTCAGTATCATGCTTTTGTGCATTATAGTTTCTCCTAAATAAGTTCCTTGTTTTTTTCTATTCTATGAAAGATATTGCCATTGTTGATGTTTTTGGGGTTTGGGTTTAATACTGTGATTCTTGTGGATTTTTGGAGGAATCGATATTCCCATTCCCTTGTGATCTTGACATTGCATTGGTAGCCATTCTGTGAAAGATTTTGCCATGGTTGCTGTTTTTAGGGTTTGGCTTTAATCCTGTGATTCTTGTGGATTTTTGGAGGAATCGATATTCTCACGTCCTTGTGATCTTGACATTGCAGTGGTGAGACTTATTAATAGGTTGATTAACCCTTTTGTAACTTGAAGTGGGCTGGGAAGTGGGCTAGTAGTTTGATTCTATGAATGATTTTGCAATTGTTGATGTTTGTGGGGTTTTGGATTTAATCCTGTGATTCTTGTAAATATTTGGAGGAATCGATATTCCCATGCCCTTTTGATCTTGACATTGCATTGGTGAGGCTTATTACTAGTTTGATTCACTCTGTTGTCACTTGAAATGGCTAGTGTTGAATGGGAAGTGGGTTAGTGGGTTAGTGGTTTTGGGGGGTTTGGTTTAATCTTGTGATTCTTGTTGGATTTGGAGAAGCCGATTTCGCATGCCGTTTTGACCATAGCATTGCATTGGTGAGACTCCATTACTAGTTTGATTCACCCCTTTTATAACTTGAAGTATATTGTTGAACGGGAATCGTTGAGGACAGCTGCAAAAGTTGCGGCTGTCCAAGTGTAAATGTCATAAATGACTATTGCTGGGATTATGTGTGCCTCAGACTCACGGTGGAGAAAAGACAAGACCTAAGAGCCTGCTTGGTCACCATACATTTAGGTGTTTTAGTGACACTTAATTATTGCTCGGCTGATAGCACCAAAAAAGCTCGGCTGCAGCAAGAGGCCGAGCTGACATGGTCTTGGCTAAAGGAAACATCATCACCTGTCCGCAGAAAACGACCCTTTAACCAATAGGAGGCATGCTTGTCCAGTGTATATTAATGCTTGTCATTCTGAAGAATTGGCACACTCGAAAAGAAGGGCTACAAAAGAGAAGCTGATCTGACAATACGATGGTGTCCCATCGGGCCAAGGAAAAGAGCATCTGTCCACTTACCGACGATATGCAATCAATTAGGAATGATCCTTTTTCCAATGACTTTTTTTAGCTATTTTCCTAAATGCTTTACCAACCCACCTTCAAACAATACCAAGTGAATTTATTAAGAAAGAGATGTTTTACTTTGTTGTGATATATTGCTTGGAGACAACCATTTTCTGCCTATCATAAAGCATTCATTCCCATCGGAAGCTCAACTGTCCCATTAATGGAGTCTAGTACTCACATTGGCAAATGGATGCTTTCCATAGGAAAGCTAAGCGCACCTTAGCATCTCAGGCCTTAAGGGACATTCCTCCTATAGGCCATATGGTTTCCACTAAGCTCCTTCAGCCAATTTGACCTCTCTTCCATTGCCTAACATAGAAGTCTTGCAGTCACATTCTAAAAGTTAGTAAATCTCTAACCTTCTTACGCACCTCAAGTAGATACTAACTTAGGTAGTTAAGGGGTTTCACTGAGAACAACACTCAGGCTACTTTACTTTATTGTTTGTAGTGCTTTGACCCAGACAATAACATTCGGATCTGGATCCCATGCTAGGTTGCCATCACTTTGCACAAATCTCGTTCAGGTATGCATCATTGGCTGTGTTTGTGGGAACAGTAGCTAAGCCTTACCCAACGAGACATTTAATCATTTTCTCCCTCCATTTTTTGAAGAGGCTTCAGTCTCTCAGTCTCTCCCCTTTGAGAAACTTGATCCCATGGGAAGCAAGAGGCAACAATATCTTTCTTTCTCCACCCTGCATGAGGGGCAGGAGACCTCCACCCCCTACGACGGAAGAACCTTGACCACCCTAGATATGATTGCCATCCTTAGTGTGATGATGGCCTAGATTGGAGAAATGCACCATTAGTAAGCTCCACGATGGGATTGGGCCTTGGCCATTAAAGGTAAACCTACCTGCACTCCAAGTAAGGGCGTTGGCCTTGCATCGTAGGTATCACTCGTCCACGCCCACTTGTCGGTATTGTATTCAAAGTCGACTCCTTGTGGATTAGACGAGTGTAGAGGCCTCAACCTTAAGCCCAGTTGCCTAAGAAGCATTGTCTGAGCACCGTGACCCCCAATCAAAGAGGTCATCAGAGTCACACTCTAACCAGCTAGTAATTAAGAAGGAAACCTCGATGAGTAGTGTCCCATGGTATGAGGCCCTGTCACAATGAGCGTCCATTGCCAACATTGACCCAACGACCTACCTCAACACTCATAGACAGTTGTTGACAATCGAGGTCAAGGAAATGATCTGAAGAATTCAGCAAAGGATCTTCAAAGACGGGAATTAAGGCACATACTCATAGATGCCATTTTAGAGTGTCCCCTTCTGGAGAAGTTCAAAGCTCCACAATTGGAGTCGTACAATGGTATCTTGAATCCTCGAGATCATGTTGATCACTTTCATACACTACAGAGATTTCAGAGAGTTGACGTTACCACCTCATGCTGGTGATTCTCGATGATCTTGTGAGACGATTCTTGCACCTAGTTCTATCAGCCTCAATCTCGGGGTACTGACTCATTTAAGAGGCTATCCAAGAGCTTCCTATCTTTGTTTGTCTCAACAAAGAGGCTAAAGAAAGATCCCTAACACTTGACCAACATTCGTCAAGTCCAGAGCAAGAGCTTGAAGGACTACTTTGCCCACTTTAGTGATGTGGCTCAAGATATCCCGAACTTCATAGAAGAAATCAATATGGGAATCTTCTATAGTGTCTTGTAGAGAGGAGATTTCTTCAAAGAAGTCATGATGAGGCAGCCGATTTCCTTTACAGAGTCAGAGAATTGGGTCCAATCTTACATTCTATTTGAGGAAGTCAATGAGTTAAGGCTAGTAGAGTGACTAACTAGAGACTAATCTGACCCTCCTAAGAGGCACAAAGGTAAAGGAGGTTCCCCTAAGGAACCTTGCAACCCTTAATTTGGGAAGTTGCCACCTCGAGTCTAACTTGACACCCACATCTGACACTGCTCAACAACTTCTGAGCCAAAGATCAACTGTTGAAGTGGCCGAACATAGTCTGCTTCCCATAGTCGGCAGACTAGTCCAAGTAATGCTTGTTACACCGAGGGCTTGGGCATAACACAAAGGACTACACCTCTAAAGGGAGATCAAAGTCCTCATCGCAATGGAGATGCTGAAGAAGCTTGTACATGGGAGCCTAAACATGCCCCTAGCCGATGCCGGAGGGTCGGAATCTAATCCACCCAGCAACCGAGTCGTTGTAGATGTTGTCAACGTGGTGGAATCTCGACCTAGCAGAGATCTAGAAGCTAGGAGCAAGAGAAGACATCCCAAATGAGAAGCATGGTATTCTACTACGGCGACTATAGTAATATAACTTTCCCTCACTTGGACCCCCACATAGTAAGCACTCTCATCTCAGACAGAGTGAATGATTGCCATCTGAGAATGTTATTTGTTGATCATGGAAGCTCTTGAGACCTTTGTCTTTTGATGCCTATACTAGAGTTGGACTAACTTGGCAATAGCTTAGATTTTAGAAGGCACACTTCTATGGTCTAGACAACCAACCAGTAAGGGTCAAGGGACTGATTAACTACAGGTAATCCTTGGAACTTACCTAAGCATATCATCTCATATGCTTACTCTGCTCACAGTGAACTTGCCCTCAACTTGCAACCCTATCCTTAGACAATCAGTCTTAGTGAGATTTGAGGCGATTACCTTCATCCCTCACCTCAAGATGAAGTTCCTAACCCTATAGGGGATTGAAGAGGTAAGAGACGATCAACTGATGGCAAGGCACTGCTACCTAATCCAACTTTCGGGGCCTGAGAAACCCTTGACGCTAGGGGACTCGAACCTTAGAGACAAGTTGTTCATGTAGAAAGGAACTCCCTTGGAAGATGTTAGAATTCCCTTAGATCCATATGAGCCCAAAAAATTATGTGCAAGTCAGCTAGACGCTGGAGGAAGTAATTGGGGACAACTTAGTTACCTTCCTCCACTCGAACCGAGACGTCTTCACATGGGCTTCAACCAACATTATCTACGTCTCTTTAGATGTGATAAGTCACCGGCTCAACATCATTCCAGGGAATTAAGACAATTTGACAAAAGCATCGCAATTATTCCCTTAAGAAGATATGGGCCGTAAAGGAAGAGGTCAAGAAGTTGGTCGACGCAAATTTCATTTAATAAGTACAGTATCCTAAGTGGTTGTCCAACATCGCCATAGTGAAAAGGGCTAGAGTTGGAGGATTTGTATTGATTTCACAAACGTGAATACGATGTGCCCCAAAGACAGCTTCCCCTTGCCCCAAATGGATCATCTTGTAGACTCTACCTCGGGCACCAGCTTCTAAGTTTCATAGACATCTACTCAGGATATAATCAAAACTGAATGGACCCATTTGACGAGGATCATACCGCTTTTATGACCAACCAAAGGCTTTATTACTATGAAGTCATGCCGTTTGGCCTCGATAATGTCGGAGCAACTTATCAGCAACTTGGGGACATGATTAGCTTATCAACAACTTATCAGCTTATTGGCTTGATCACCTACATATCCCGATTCATAGAGAAATTGGTAGAAAAATATCTTCCTTTCTTTTGGATTCTAAGGGTTCAAATTCTAGGGGATAAAGTAGACTGAGAATTGCCAATAGCGCTTTGAAGAACTAAGCTACTACATAGATGGGGCATTGAAAAACATAGGAAGCAGAGCGGGATTACTTCTCATTCCCCCTTAAGGAGAAGAATAGGTGTACTCCATTCACTTCAACTTCCTTACCTCCAACAATATGGCTGAATATGAAGTCCAAATAATTAGACTTTGAATTGTGAGGGAATGCTTTGTGCAGAATTTAACCATCTATAATAACTCTGAGTTGGTGGTCAACCAAGTCTATGGAGATTCCAATGTTGTTAATCCTGACCTAGCAAGGTACTTAAGAAAGCTAAAGGCTTGCTCGGTTCATTGGCCAAATACGAGCTCTTCCACATGCCAAGGGAGCAAAACAAATGAGCTGACTGCTGTCAAAACTAGCTACTGTATGCCCCAAGCACGAGCTGAACAAAGAAATGACTGAGATGCATTCTTGGCCCAGCATTGAGGAACCCTAAGAGGTCCTCCATGTGACCAACAAGCCTGATTGTAGTATGAATTCCTGTGAGAAGGCAAAATGCTCGGCAACCAACAAGCTGCCAAAAAGGTCTTGAAGACGGTAGGGTGGTACACTCTTGTCAGCGCAATCCTTTATCGACTTGGATTCTTGATCCCATTCATGAAATGCCACTGATGAAGGAGACTGGCGCTCTTGGAGGTATACCTTGAATATGTGGTGAACACCTCGGGAAAAAACCTTGGCATTCAAGATCATGCACAAGGAATACTATTAGCCAAACGTGAAGTACATTGCCCTGAACTTTTTTAAGAACTGCGACCAATGCCAGATCTACGGAAATGTTCCCATGTAGCTAATGATGGAGTTGAACCCCCTATGGAGTTCCTAGCCTTTTGTAGTATGGGGTTCGACATACTAAGAGTATTCCCGATTGCATTTGGTTAAATAAAATTCATTATCATGGGCATTAACTATTGTACCAAGTGGGTGAAAGCATCATGCTTGGCTAAAATAACGGAACGATACGTCATGGACTTTGTTAGACAAAGCATTATATGTCGGTTTTGGATCCTCAAAGTCAAAATTACCGATAACATCACACAGTTTTCAGGAGAGAAGTTCACCTAGTATTGCAAAGAGCATAATATTCAGTTTGCCACACCTCTGTCTCATACCCTTAGTCCAATTGCCAAATAGAGGTCACCAATAGGACTATTTTGAGTGATATTGGACAAAGTCATGGGGGCTTGGGTGGATAAGCTGCCAAATGTCATTTGGGCATATCAAACATAGTTGCAGATGACTACTGGAGAAACCCCGTGCAGCCTGTGCTTCAGATTGGAGACAGTCATCCAATAGAAATTGAGTTACCCAATTTTAGTGTATTTGACTTCCAAGCCTATCACCAAACAAGGAAATAATGCTCCAGCACCTAAACCTACTATGGGAGGCCCAAGATACAGCCAACCTCTGAACCTGAGTTGAGGATAGCCTGATACCATGACAAGAAGGCAAAGGTGCAACCCGTCCAAGTAGGAGACCTAGTCCTAAGGATCATTGAATCCACTGGAAAGACGGCAGGTCAGAGTAAATTATCCTCAACTGGAAAAGGACTATTCATAGTGGCCATGGTCATAAGAGGCAACCAGTAAGCTAAAGACCCAACCGGCAGGCTGGTGTCGAGGATCTTGAACTCCGTTCACTGAAAGAAATACTACCAGTACAGCCTCAAGTGTTCTGAAAGGCAGTAAAGGTATGTATTTCAATTGTTAACTCATAATTAGCATGTTCATAAGCATTCTGTGAAACATATAATCTGCGAGTATTTATATCAACTCAGTTCCTTGGGATAGGAAAATATGTATATCTTAAACTGTCATTCTTGCATACTTGTTAGTATTATATTTCTGTCCATATACGTTAATAGCCTAACTGATCTTGGGTCGGTCATCTTATGACCTTGATGAATGGATCGAGCCCAAGTAGGCCTCATTCTAGTGCCCTAGAGCATGGTTGACGAAGGTCCTGCAAAAGTGTTAACAAAACGAGGTACCCATAGATGCCCAAAACGAGTCATATACACCAAACCTAGGCACCCTCAGTTGCCTAGAATCTCGGGAAGGGTCGAGGAAGCCTACAAGACCGAACCTAATTAGTCTGTAAGATATAAGTATAATATTGGCTAAGACGCCTCATGAAGGTCGAGCCGAAAATAAGTAAGGAGAAAGAGAACACCCTTGAGTGTTGAGGCCGCTTGACCAATGCGCAAGGGAGGCACATCTTGCCGTCTTTGAAGCATGTGTCATGCCCTAGAGAGACAGATCTGTCAGCACACTACCTGAGACATATGCAACAAAATATGCTTGGATAATACGCTCCTGCTAGCGCTAGAAGGAGGGCCTTGTCCCCGAGGAAGCAATGGATCCAACAAAAGGAAGAAAATTTTGACTTCTCATGATGACAATTTGAGCCCAAAGATGACCCGTTCCAGTGGATACATCACGCCACTGAATGCCACAGGCACAAAGTTTACTGTGATGTGGGGCAAGATTCAAAAAAATCCTCTGATCTGGAATTGACGATAGAGCGAGGGAGAACACCCACTGAGTGTGGTTGTGGAGCACCATCCCTCTGCTGGTTACAGCAGCTGCATCAGTATGAGAATGCCACAACCAAGTTACAGCTCCTGAGTCCCAGAAGAAAGATATTCCAACAAGATGAAGGCCATTTGAAGAGATTTTAAACCTTAGAGAAGGCAAGAGCTAGTGGTGCCTCAGCCTATTAGCCGACATCGCCTTTTGTAGCTAAAACACGGGTGAAGGCACACTCCAAACAAACATGTCGCGCCAATGAGACAGGACACCACCACATGATCGTTGACACATGGCGGCGAACTAGCCCACCTAGGAAACTGGCATTATGCCCCCTAATGCTTGCGATGCGTGAGGAAATGGCGAACGGTTGCATCAAACTCTCTCATAGCTAGCTATAAAGGGCAGACCTATTCAATGCTAGCAAGCTCGGTTGCTTGCAAAACTGTGCAAACTGTGAGACAAAGGAATAAGGAAAAGAACAATGGAGGAAATGCATATCTTTGAGGCCATCTCAGCTATTTGATGGATGCTTAGGTGGGGCGGAACCCTCAGGAAGGTGGGAAAGATCAACCACTTCGACTAGCTGAAGGCTGACAAGCACGACCTTAGAGTCATGAGGAGGAAGGTCGATCTCGGATGCCAAAGGTAGACCTTCTCAGGATCGACAATTCCCTCATCCACCACATTGACCTTGCCCCAGTGCTGCCTTCAGCCATCATGGCCACCAGAGATGTCTTGACCCTCTTCTTCCTCAGTGGAGGCTCATCAACATCCTCGGCCTCAGCAATGACCCCCTCGATGATGAGCTTAAGTGACTCCCTGCCAGTAGGATCCTCGGCCACCATGGGAGCAGCAAAAGCCCCCTCTTCCACAAAGCAGCCCTTGATGATGGACCAGCCAGCCTTTCAGGAAGAGAGCTCATCTTGACCTGCCTGAGAACTTCCTCGGTCAAAAACTGACCAGCAGACTGATGATCGCTGTGATGATCTTGGATCAAAGCCAACTCATGATTAATGGTGGCTAGAGAAGCTTTGTTAGGCTTGCCAAAAAAGTTGGGGTTCATAAGAAGCCCCCCAAAAGGCAGCCTTCAACCGCCAGAGTCCTTCTGGAAGTACTTATTTTGCCTCCCCATGACATATGAGATTGCGACCCCTAAATCCAACTTCAGATCTTGGGGTGAGATTAAACCATCCTGCTTTGCCCTGAGAAATATGATAGACGCCGCAGAAGACGGCTGGAACCAAGGTGGCCTTCTTCAACTTGAAAAAGATGTGAAAAGTGACCAAAAACGATATTGCGCTTGGCTTAAGAAGGGAGAAGGGGATGTTAACAGCGTTCAAAATATTGATGATCTCAGGGAAGAGGAGAAGCGATTATCGTTCTTCAAAGCAATATTATAAACAGTGATGAAGCCTTCGGGCAGTGCATAGGCCAACAATTTGACCCCAAAATGAGAGTTGCAGATGGCGAGAATTCCGAATCTCGCCCGACGGATGGCCACTTGGGAGATTGTCATGACCAACTCAATCTATTTAATAGAGGTCGCCTTCAACGGCCCCTCTCTGCCAGCAACACCCTTAGAGGTACCCACAACAAGTTCAGATGAAGATGTGGCAACCATTCTAGAATACTAGGGAACTTTGCAAAAAGAGAAGGAAGCTTTGCAGGGAAAAAGAGAAGGCATGAGAGAAAAAGGGGATTTAAAAAACGGCAATAGGCTGCTGCTGTAGAAACAAGAGGTGTTATTTATAAAGGAAAGCGGCCCATAATAACGTGCGCCCCCTCAACATGATTAATGCATGGAAACTATTCAAGATCCTTGGGAAACGAAAAGCCGCAGAGCAGAAACTGATAAACACTAAGGATGTTGGATGACAGTGTAGTAAGGTCACAACATCATGACAGAGATCGAGGCAAATCCCAATGGCATGGCTTCTTGAACCTTGGGCCAACCCTTCAAGTTAAGGGCTAGTGTTTGCGTCATTTGAACCATGGACTCGGGCAGAGAAGAGTCTACTCGATCACCACATTCGAGTGGTTCACAGACACCCAACCCTAGCTCAGCTGATAGCACAAAAGAAGCTCAGTTGTAGCAAGAGCCTTGGGCAACCTGGTCTTAACTGAAGGACACAGCAGCTCCTGATTGCAGACAAAGACAATTGGTAATTCATCTAACTAGCAGACGACATGTTTGTCCAGAATGTGTGAACATTTGTCACGCTGCAAATGCGCCTGACACACTAAAAAAGGAGGGCTACAAATGGGAAGTTGATTAGATAATATGGTGACACCCAGGTCAGATTAGGGAAAAGGTGCATCTATTCTCTTACCTTGGATACGCAGCCAATTAGAAATGATTTTCATCCTAACAGCTCTTTTTTGATCTTTGCCTATGAATACTCTATCAACACTTTTACAAAGGGCAGAGAAAATTTATTAAGAAAGAGAGAAGTTAATCTACTCATATTGCTTGGAGACTTAACAATTTTCTAGCTACCACAAGAAGAAGGAGCATTCATTCCCAATAGAAACCTCGATGACCCATTAGTAGAGTCTAGAACTCTATTTGGCAAGTCGCTGGTGTCCAGAGGAAAGCCTTTCTCTCCGCTTAAAGACTGAGTGCATTTCACCATCCTTAAGTCTATAGGGATATTCCTCCCTCAAGCCATCTCGGCCCCCCCAGGCTCCTTTGACAAGAATGGCCTCTCTATCACTGCCTAATACCAAAGTCTTGTAGTTGAGTTTCAAGAGATGATATATCTCTAACCATCTTATTTAGCTCAAGTAAATACTTTGGTATCAGAGGGATTTCCCTGGGAACAATGTCTGGGCCCCTTCACTTTGTTGTTTGTGGTGCATAACCTAGGTAGTAATATTTGGATCCAAATCCCATGTCTAGTTACCACCGCTCTGGGTAATCCTCGGTTTAGGTACGCAGAAATTATGGATAAAGGAGTCGAAACAAGCACAACTAAGTTAAACTGTAACAAGCTAGAGAGCAGGACTAAGGCTGGATAATATAGCAGCAGCCACGTTAGCCACTGCAGCACCAGTTCAGTTGAGGATGGACCATCATGAAGTAGTTAGCATTCCGGTAAGATTAATTAGCATTGTTCTAACAGTATGATTGGTTGATTGAATGGAATAAGGCAATAACTATTACTTAGGAATAAGAATTTCTAGAAATATGGTGTGAATAAATATTATGCTATTTGTTTACCTGGGAAATATGTGGGAATTGCAATTTTAGGAGGTCCATGTGGTGGTCATTAGTGGCAATTGGCAGGTGGCTGAGCCCAACAGACGACTGATGGTGAATTGTGGCCTGCGGGAAAAGGTTGCCAACTTCTGTGATTTGCACCAATGATTGTGATTGCATAGCTGCGACAATCACTCTTGTGCATGGCAGTTCTCTTGTTGAATCAACACTCCTGCCTGTGCATAACAGTTCTCTTGTTGAATTGGATGACTATAAATTGGTGATGAATAAATTCCTTTAGCTCTCTGTTATGGCAAATTTCTTTTTTGAAAATTTTTGAGCGAGTTTGCCCACTTCAAACAGTCTTCAAACAGTCCAATTTTAGCCCCATCTTCTGGCAAGGGGCTTGTTTAGCCTAAAGAAAGTTTTTGGAACCTAAAACACTTCATTAAAAAAAAAAAAAAACTGATCATGCTTCTCAAATGTTCTGTTTGATTTTGAGAAAATATGTAAGAAAAGAAAAAAAATTTAAGAGGAAAGTATTTTTATGTGTTTGGATGTTTGGAAAATTACATGGAAAAGAATTTGTATGAAAATTGTTCAAATAAATTTATTCATTTTTGTGAACTTACTTTCCATTTGAAACTATTTTTCCTAATTATTTTTATTTTCTTCAGATTTTTTTAGATCCAAACAAACCGTAAAAATTATTTTGTGGTTTTCATAGACATCCAAATGGTCCTCATGAGAAAAGTAGCAATCCTGAAAAGTTGTGACTTCCCGAAAGTTCTTTGTCAAAGTTGGCCAAACAGAAGCAAATTTCTTATGTTTTGGTCAACCATAAAAAATAATCTCTTGCAAAGTTAAATTTGTAAGATACTATTGACTATGACATATATGGAGGGCCTCCTTTTTTTTTCATTTCATAGATTTGGCCAAGAAAATGATCGACCATGTTTGTAAGAATTTTTTTTTCTTTTTTTTTAAAATACTTTTAATATAGGATCTCAATATTCAACAATTGGCCATGTTTTGTACAAGTGCTTTTCTCTAATATCTTGTTGCAGTTATACCTTTTTTTGCCTTCCCTTTTCATCAGCTAACCTTACAAAATCATGCAAGAAGAGTACCATATATTCCTCTCTTTGCAAATTCTAATTTCAAGAGCTTGTTTTGATGCACCAAGAATGGTATCAATTCGAAATTCATAGATAGAGGTGCGAGTTTTGCAACTATTTCATAACATTAAATTAGTTTAATTCAACCATTCCTCTCTTGTCTAGTTCATGCTCTTATTTTTGTAACCTCAGCCACGGGCAATTCCATGTTTTCAATTCATTTGTAAGAAGTCTGAATGTATTTTGATTGTAGGAGGATCAAGTGGAATAGGATTAGAGACATCGAGAGTCTTGGCTCTTCGTGGAGCCCATGTTATAATTGCTGCAAGGAACATGGAGGCTGCAAATAAATCAAAAGAGCTCATTCTCAAAGAAATTGAGTCTGCTCGTGTGGATGTCCTAAAACTTGACCTCTCTTCAATCAAGTCTGTGACAGAATTCGTTGATGATTTTAATGCTCTCAACCTTCCTCTTAATATCTTGATGTAAGCTTCTTATCTTTTAAATTCCATTAAAAAAAAGCATAGATCTATGAATCTCTATTTTGTTGGATAGTGAGAAAGATGATAAAAGTTTTGGGTTATGCTGCAGAAACAATGCTGGTGTTATGTTCTGCCCGTTTGAGCTTTCACAAGATGGAATTGAGATTCAATTTGCGACAAATCATTTAGGTAAATGTTATCAAGGTTTCAATGGTTTTGCTTCTCTGAGTGAAGAAGCAGCCCTTTCTTATCTCAATCTCAACCGTCCTTTGTAACATGGACAGTTGTGATTCAATATTGTTGAAAAAAGAAAATCTTTCCCACAAGGGCATTAGAGCGTCACGGCCATCTTGCAACAGTCATGGTGCACATTGCAACCTGTATTAAAATATGATCCATGCTGGTTGGTGCTGGCAGCCATTTGGTGGGTCTGGTAGGGTCCCCATCAAGCCTTGATCATTAGTGTGGGTCTGGAGCAAAAGATGGCAGGCAGTGATGGTAAAATCTAGCATTTTTGTGGTGGAAATAACACTGACTAATTTTTGTTCTATGACAATGATCAGGTCATTTCCTCTTGACAAACCTTCTACTTGAAAAAATGAAGAACACTGCAAAAGCTACCGGCATTGAAGGTAGGATTGTGAATTTGTCTTCAATAGCCCACAGTCTCTCTTACGAAGGAGGAATCAGATTCGACAACCTCAATGATGAAACAGGGTAATGCTGCTGTTGTCATAACTAAAAAAAAAAGGAAAAAAAGATAGAATGTGGTGGCTCACCTCGTCGTTCTCTTCAATCGCCTTTTACTTTCAGGTATTCAGACAAAAGGGCTTATGGGCAATCCAAATTAGCAAACATATTACATGCCAAAGAGCTCTCTCGACGTCTAAAGGTAATTCTAAGTCTTTTTTATTCCCTTTTTTTCCACAAACGACATTATTATATGGATATAGATATCAATATCGATCACAATTATATTAATATTGGACATAAAAAATGAGTTATATATTAAAAATTTGACCATATTTTATCACCTATTACTTATTTGAGAAGTTTTAGTCAATTTATCAAAATTAATTTTAATATCCTTTAAAGTTATACCTCAAACTCTTGATATATGTATGTTTTATAATTCTACAAAGTATTTGAATTTTAGCTTCTTAAAAGATTTAGATACATATGCAACGTGGAAATTTAAACTTTTAAGAGCAAAGCAATAAATAAATAAATAAATAAATATTGGGATATGACATTGATACAGTGACCGTAGGGTCGATATATCAAATATTGGCAGATATTTTTATCTATATATTGTTGAGTAAATTCCTTCGGTCTTCCCATGGCATTTGCAGGAAGAAGGTGCAAACATTACAGTAAACTCTGTCCACCCAGGATTGATAATGACGAACCTCTTCAAGCACTCATTTCTATTGTTCAGTATGTTCTTCTCTACTCCAATCCCGTCATCAATTTCAAAATCAGCAAGTAATTGACTCATTGCCTGCTGTTTACATTCCAGGGATTGTCAAGTTTTTCACAATGCTGATGTGGAAGAACGTTCCCCAGGTAAATCAACTGATTCTATATTGAAATTGCTTGGCATACTGTTGAATGTATCTTCTGAGAAAGATATCTTTAAGTTGCTATGGGCTTTCTATCAAGTTTCAACCCATAATTTTTTTTTTAAATGTGTTGTCGGCCCCACTTGGCTGGGTAGAAAATGAGCTATGATTTATTTTCAGTCCCTCGGATCTTGACATAGCATACCTACCCAAGCAAACTACTAGTCCGAAAACCATGGCCTTGTAGACCATTTTTTTTTGTGTTCCGGACATAACAACAACAAAGCCTTAAATACTATCAAGTGGGTCGAATAAATGAATTTGTTTTTATAACTCTATTTGATCTAGTGCAATATCCTTCGACCAAGAGTAGAAACAATTTAAAATCATTTTTTTATCACATTGTTTTAAGTTTTTTTAGGTCTGTCTCTTTCTTTCTTTCATCAAACCAACTAATTCACATTTCCTAGCAGTAGAAAGCCCACTCTCATCTTGATATTGGAAGGGTTGTTATTGGATCCAAGCCCTATCTCATGAAATGCTAAATAAACATATATGCATAATGCTATATGTTTTATGCATGGATGAAAATATCGGCTTTGATCAAAGTCATGTTGATATCAAATATACTAGACAAGACGTATCGGTATTAAATAAATCAAAAGAAAAAAATTATCCAAGAAACACAAGTTAATAGGGCTATATCAGTCTTTATATTGACTAAATATTAGGTATATCATACAATATTTTAAATATTGGCCGATATATTATGATATATTACCAATATAGCAATATATTATGATATTATTATGGTATCGAAAAATGTCGGTATTATGGGGCTTAATATTGAGTCATATTGGTCGATATTTACATTTATAGTTTTGTATGTTCAAACTAGGCCAAATCAAGATCTTAGGCCACATTAGTTGAATAGTAAAATCTTGGGTTTTGAACTTTCTGCTTCATTGGAACTGATCAAGCTCATCGGCATTGGATGAATGGTATAGTTTGAATGCTTCAAAGTTGTTCTTACAACACTTTCGTTGTTTCCAGGGAGCCGCTACGACGTGCTATGTTGCCCTGAGCCCGTGTTTGCGAGGCGAAACAGGAAAGTATTACCTCGACTGCAACGAGATGCCGCCAAGTCAACTAGCCAGAGATGAAGCATTGGCTAAGAAACTCTGGGATTTCAGTAACAAGTTGATCAACTCTGTTTCAGCTACCTGACATGGAAAAAAAAAGAGAGTATCTGATTACTTGTTTATGAAGACTGTGTATCTCCTTGTAATATCCATTGCTGTAGTGTATTGAGTGCTGTAGCAATTGCATCAAAGACAAGCTTTTCCTGGAAGTGTGGTCCAATTAGATTTCATATTTCCTAAGGTGAATTTCATGTATATATTAAAAAATGAAGCGGCCAGTGTTGCCGACTAATAGGAAAGTGCTCTGAGGCTCAAGCTTTGATTTACTGGAAAAGTTTTATATTATATCATTTTGCGGTACCCACCGATTCAATAGATTGTATTTTAATATACATTTTAATAAGTTTGATGATAAGGTGCTTGGATCACATCTGGTTACTATTTTATTTGATTCTTGGGAGATCCCTGGGATCTTTGCTAACTTTAACTCTGAATTGTACTGGGTGTAGAGAACTAGCCAAGTTTGGTGTCTTGAATAAAGAAATGAGAAGGAATTCTCAATCTTTGTTATGCCAATCTGGGGCTTTGTTTACTGAGAATTGGGAAGATGCAAATTTAAAACTCAAAATGGGATGTTAAAATATATGAAGCAACTGATTCACTGGAACAGATTGATGCTCAGGGTCAACCGAGTACAGATCAGCCGATCGATCGATCGTTCCAAGTGCTGACATATCACAGTTTTAGATGGGTTTTGCAGAAACTTTGAATCAACATGATAATATATTGTTTGCTATGGGCTCATATGCAGCCTAAATGCAGTCCATGTAATCATCAAGCAAGCAAATGATTGTTTGCTCCATGGATTAGGGTTTACAGGAAACACAGATTGAGTTTCTATCGATTCTAATTTATGAGATTTGTTGATCCTCTTCATGTACAACTGAGCTTATGAATTAATGAAAGAAAAGAAGCTCATAAAAGCTAATTACTTACATGGTGGTGCCTCTGTGTTCTTCATCCAATCCACCACCATTTTTGAGTTGCAACTTCTCGATTTTTCATATCTAGTTTATTGCTCTGCTCTATTTGATGCCTAATTGAATTTTAATAATTAGTTGGGCCATTTTAAATTAGTTATTAAGTGAAAAAATAATTAATATTATTGATTGTGTAGAATTAGTTGAATAAATTTAAATTCAAAAGTTGGCTATGATCAAAATAATCAAAATGTCTGTGTCTTAGGCTGTTGGAGAAAGTTTTAATTTAAAAATTTGATCTTTATTTTAAGTCAAAGGATTGAGCGACTCATTCTCTCCTAATCGAATTTTGAATTTGTGAAGGAGAGCTGGCAAGGCACAAGAAGAAGAGAAAGATGAGAAAAATAATCGAGAAAAAAGGTTAAGTAATTCATGTGTCTTCTCACATTAAATCCTTAACTTCTACTCGTATTTTATTGAGAAATTAATTATGCACGTTTGATTAATGAAATATAAGTTTTACTTGCAGAATTTGAGATGAAGTTTGAATGGCATTCATACACCGAACTTCGAAAATGCAATGTTGAGCAATGTTTAAATATGCATATTCATGTATTTCGTGTGAAATATGGAATATTGGAACTTAGATCGTACTGATATCATGACACTAGATAATGACAGTATGGATTTCTATATACTTAGATGGTTTTTGAACGTCGTTCGAATATTAATCATAATTAGTAAAGTCCACGTATATCATGAAAATTCTTCGAGGTTAAATCATTGAATAGGTATATATTATGGTATTATGAAGCCTTATTTGATAAAAATAAGTACTCGCAAATGGTCTAAGCTATCGTTTATTGAGATTTCTATTAGTGGCATTGTCAGCAATGTTAAAATATCGTTCTGAGTATCAAAGTTAACATTTGAGGAAACATTCGAACGCCATAGTGAATGTTTGGTAAATTTGAGTTGAAAAGTTAATTTTAAGACCTAGAGACTCTAAATCTAGGGTTTCGATGAGTTTAGGGTATATTGGTATACCTCGATGAGATGTGACCGTATAGGGCAACTTAGGTACTTATATGTATATATATGAGTTATTCATTTAATTCGTGTTGGTATATTTCATTTTATCTTATAACTAATTAAAGA
>JAODPA010125870.1:0-13587 GCA_025585075.1 Nepenthes mirabilis
GAATAGTATTACTTATATTATAAGTTTACTATAATTTTATCGAAAAAGAAAATAACATGAAACCTGTTATATGAGTCTATGGAACAGGAAAAAAGCACAGAGTGATACATTACATATAAAGTTAGAGAGCCTAAAGTGTGAGAAAAGAAGGTCAAGTGATCTCCCAACGTTCTTCTCAACAGAAGTAAAGGCCCAAAGAAGGCTCATGCAGTTTACCAATACTGCCAAAACGAAGACGTTGCTTCGTCATCGCATGTACAAGCTGCCGAGGATGAAGTCGATGACAAAAGTCGGCCAAAAAAAGCAAAGAAAAACCTTTTAGCTGGAACATAATCTCGATTTCCCGTGTTTTTGCCTGCAGGTTTTACAGACGATAAACGGATCATCGAATAGGTAGACGGATCACCAGATAGCGGTCAATGAGATCAGAATCAACGGTTAATTACATAACAAATATTTACCAAAATGAATCCTTCTTTTCCTGAGCTAGAAATTCCTCAAATGAGATGTCCATGGGCTCTGTTTCGGGGTTTTTCATAGGCTTCCCAGACTCGGCCTTCAACTCCATGGAATCACCGATCTCCAGCATCTGAAACAAGGAGAAAGACCATCTCACCCATTTAATGAGAGAGAGCGAGAGCAAGAGCGGGCACGGAGATGTACAATTGAATGAAGGGTAAACAGCATGCAAGTATTTCCCGGGTTTTCACATGAAAATGCAAAATAGCATAGTGCTATGAAAGAAAATATCAATATCGGTAACATTAACATTAGTATTGGCCACATTGGGTTATATGTAACAGTATCAAACGTAGTTAACAATTTTTTTCCCTCTTGTCATAGTATCCAAGTGAGTTATATACAAAAATTTGACTGTCTTTTAATCATTTATTTACATATTTTGAGTAGTTTTAGTCAATTTTATCAAAATTAATCTTAAAATCTTTCTAGGCTCATGAAAAATACAGTTTTTAATATATGTATATTTTATACATCTATAAAATATGTATATTTAGACTTATTAAAAGCTTTGTGTATCCTTCAAACATGTGGATATTAAGCTTCCAAAAGAGAATAGAAGAAAATAAAAACAACTGATATAACCGCATCAGGTGAATTATTGGTATATTTTTCCAATATCAAGAAATATTTGCATTGAGTTCTCTCGATATCGGTACATATTGGTCGATATTTAACAACTGTTGAATTATTAATTGCTTCATAAGAGCCTTTATAACAAAGATAAAATGATTATTGTCAAGAGGGGGCATGGGGCACAAGTGAACTTCCATTCCCATTTCCCATGGAATCCAAAAGCATAATATTAGACAGTGACATTTCCCGCACGATCCTAAACATGACTCACTCAATCTTGCAAAGTAGCCACAATCGAAAACATGGCTCAAACTCATACTCACAAAGAAGTTTTGCAGGTTTACACAATTGACACAATCATCGAACAGGTTGACTCAAACCCTCATACATCAAGAACAAAACAATTTTGGTCAATTTATGTCTCTAATTTAGTGATGTGTATGCAAGCCAATCGAGCCTGATTGACCCTAACTTAATGTTTGTTTTGTGACTTAACAGATGGCCTCTTTACACTAACTGAACTATAAGTCTTAGAAGTTATATAATATTAAAAAATATGCAATGGAAATAATACAATTTTCCAATTTTTTCTGTTTAGTTGCAATCAGAAGTCATTTTTCATTTAAAGAAAATACAGCTGTCACATTACAATGGTAGTCAATTTGGTGGCACATGAATGGTTTGAGCCGTTTGGAGGTGCTTTTGCTGGCCTAGGAGATAGTTACTTAAAACTAGCTCTATCTCAGTCATAAGTACACCAAAAAAGAGATGTTAAAATAGATAAATTATGCAACTGTTCTTATAGAATAAAAGACGCAACAATAACATTTAAGATGATCTTAACAGCTCCAAATGAAAAACAAGTAAAAAAAAATGTTTTTGGAGTTAAGAGGCAAAACAAAATGATGGGTAGGCCTACAAAATAAAGAAAAATAGTAATAAAACAGGTAGTGGAACTGCTTCTATTTTTAGAGGATCAAACAAAATAGAAAGAAAAAACGGATGTGAATTCATGGAGTAGATACCATCAAGTGGGATTTAAGATGACATAGTTCTTGTTGTTGTGACTTGTGAGAGTATATTTTACTCTCTTGAGCGAAAAAAAATACTTCCACCAAGCTGTTGAACAGAGGAAAACAAGAAAAGTAGAAAGTTCACAAAAAAATTGGCCTATTGCACAAGATGCTCATATATCACGATAGTCACAATACAAATTGCAAAGAGGTTTCTGTGGTTCACAGAAAGTTACCCATTCTAGGAGCAAAATTTTTTTTTCAACCAATCAAGGCCTATAGCTGCCATAAACTAGCAGAAATGTAAAATTCAACGTGGTTTTTAACTGAAAAAAATTACCTTCTTGTATGCCGGGGAGAGCTTAAGCTGATGTTGCAGCCAATTATAAACAAATGCATCCTCTTCTAATCTCTTCTGCTCTAACTCTAGCCTGTATATCTGAAACAGATCAATTCATCAATATTGAAGGTATGTGGAATCATATGAGAATGAAGTAGGCACAGGTTCTATGTCAAACCTGCTGCCGAAGGCGGTCAAAAGAGGACCGATCTGCCTTCAAAAACAAAGCCTTGGTTATTGTGAATTTTCGTTGGATAATATCAGATCTGCAAGAGACACCTAGAGTTACAATCTGATTCAAATGAGAGGAATTCAACAGCTGTACAATGGCAATTTCACCGGGCTTTATTGCAATTTACAAATCAATAGGATTGCTCAGAGCTCAAAGCCTAGTGCCGCTACATGCCCAGACAAGGCATACTCTAAGATGTGCGCATCTTGAATGCCTCCAAAGATTTATATATGAAAAAAAGAGAATTAAATTGTTTCTTTTCAAATTACACAATGTATTCAAAAGGTTAGTTTCAATACTCAGTGTTTTGAAAATCGAATTGATAAAAGTAATAATTAGTTGATTGGAAGAATGAATGGAGACTATGATGAGAATGATTATTTGGATAATGACAATCTCCTATAAGTATCTTGAGAACAATATTCTATATTTCTCAATGAATTTTATTATTCTTTCCTATTTATAGTGCGTTGTACTTATTAATTTCTATATTTTATATTGTTAATAGAACTAATTTTTGTACTTTTTACTCTATTATTAGCTTTAAATATTGAATATATTATAAGAGCATCCTATATACATATTCTATAGATGGACGCCTCAATTCTATCATGCATGTGCCTAAGTCCCATAGACTCTTTGCGCCTTTAACAACATTGGGCAAGATGGAGATAGAATCACTCCATCCTGCCACATAACCAACCCAGGCCCCAGCCTAGGCCCTCCCACCAGCTATTTTTTTCTCAACACTTCGCTCTTTGCTGATAATTCCTACATGCCCATCTTATGTAAATGTATGTTGAGTGATACCTGCTATCTGCCATGAAAAATTTCATGCCTTAAATTTTCTACTTCCTTCTAAACACCTATCAGAAAGGAACTTTTTTCCCCATAGGCAACATGCTGATTGATAGGTAAGACAAAGGGGTGGTTGGGGGGAGGTGAGCCCTGGACATGCTAAGCCCTGGTCAGGTTTTCCACGGTTTTATTGATGCATGGATGTTCAAAGACATTTTTTTTTTACTTTGGGACGGTTATAGACCCGGAATGATAAAAACAACCCTGCCTCAAATTGCTTCCTTTTCTAATTGCATCCTACAGTTCTTCTGGGAATTAACAATCTTCTGGTATTGAAATAATTGAAGGGAGGAAATGAATTCTAATAGAAGGAAGACGTAAGAAGGAGTCATAGCATCTAGAAGCCTTCAGAAACCTTAAGATTTCAAGTACATTGCAATCACAAACACTGCGTTTGACAACCGGAACAGTGAACAGCAGAAAGAACGACTACACACAAAGTTCATGAATTGGGTTCTTGGAGGAGGCTAGCAGCACACAACCTTGCCTAATGACTTTTCCAGGTCATAATAGATAATCTTTTATCACCAAAAGGCTCAATTTACTGTGAATAACCTATCACCTCTTTCTGTTTGGTCTGAACCCAACAAAGTACAGCTCTGACAAGGTCTTTCCATTTTATCCTCTCTCATAATCGTGAGAATTTCAACATGACAACTTAGACTACTAAAATTATTACGAATTATGAAATCATGTTAGACTCATCTGATAATTCCACTGGTCCAATTTCTTATGGTGAATATCCTCACCAACAAAGTATTGGAATATTCACAACGCGAAGCCAGTTGTAGAACTAGCTAAAGGTATAATATGAACCTTTCCAGGTCACAATTTATCAGACTTACTTGTTTTGCAGCTCATTCCTGGCATCAACAAGACAATTAACAAACTGGCCAACCTGCATTACAATAGAAGGGGGAAAAAGTGGTCATCAACCTACAGGTAAACTTTATTTATTCATCAACAGTAAACATCCTAGAGGATGAACTCCAATACATGAATTTTTTCAAACAAAAGCTATGCTGACAAAAACTTATCGATGACAAAGTTTCAATGCAAGAGCGGGACATGGAAATTGGTGAATGAATAGAAACCTGAGACAATGTCAATCCACTAGACTCATGTGATTTCACAAGCTCATCATACTGTTGCTTTATCTTCCTCTGGGTCTTGGTCGATGACGACGTAAATGGATAAAAGCAAACCAATTCATCCTTATTCTTCACACCTGGTTCCTCCTCCACTCTTCTCCTTTCACCCCCATCTTCCGATTGCAAATCTGCCAAATCGGACGAGCTCTGCTTCTTTTTCTTCGCCCTCTTCTTCTTCCTCCTCATTTCTCCCAGCCTCGCATTCTTCGCAGCACAATCCACGCCCGAATCGGCCGAATCCGACCCCGAAACAGCTGAGTCGTCAAAGCCTCGAACAGAGGAAAACAGACCGCCCCATCTGGGGGAACTGGAAGGCAAGAGCTGTAGTAGAAGCGTTTGGGACAATCGGATCGAATTGGGCTCATGCGTTAGAGGGGTTTTGTCGGTGATTTTGGAGAGAGAGAGCTTCAGGGCTGAGAGAGAAGTTCTATCTGGGTCATGCGATTGAGGTTCCTCGGCCCTCTTAAGTCTTCTGCAAAGAGAGAAGTAAAAGAAGAGGGAAATTGAAAGGAAAGAGAAGGTAAAGAGGAGTTGGAGACACATGGATTGGCTTAGAACAGAGAGAGATTTTCCGTTGTCTTCAGTGAACAATGGAGTTGCCGGTATGAGTTGAAACAAGTAGCAGATGCCCCCATTGAAACGCGGCATTCAGAGAGATGAATTGCAAGGGTTTGGAGAGAAAGGAAGAAGAGGGTTACTTGCCGTTGCAGTTTTTCAGCCCGTTGATTCCAAATTCCAAGGTACTTTGCCAAAATCTTGCTGCTTCGAAGGTTCCTCTCTGTTATCCTTGCTCCTAGTACTTCCTTTGCTAGACTATTGTCCAATCTGAATTTTGAATAAACCTAAAGAATATTCAATCTAGGAAAATTAAAATAAAATTTAAAACTTTTCCCATTGCCAAAAAAGATAAAAATTTATTTGCATGCGTAAAATAAATGATAAGATATTCAAAATAATCTTATTCCTTTTGAATTTAGTCCAATTTAATATGATATTTGATTTTAGTTAAAATTATTTGATATACAGATGATTGAGTTGATTTTCTCAATTGTAATATTTCTTCAAAAATTATACAACATATTAACCAATATTTAAATTAAACAAATAAACATCTTTTCCTCGTATAACCCACCTCAAAATCAAAATTAATACATAATTCTGTACTTGTACAGCTTGAATATATCTATACAGTGATTGGCAAAGACTTGCCACTAATATAATAACAAGGCAAAATTGGTATAATATTTGATATGTAAAGTTAGTACAATTAATACTCTATTTTTATAAATTCGTGATTGATATTAATACGAATCTTACCCATTTCTTTTGTTGTCAATCAGTCTTATAAATTAAAAAAAAAAAATTGGGGGTGCTGAATGTGAAGGCTATAATTATAACCTTCAGCCCATTGCATTGACAAGAATATATAATCATAAATGAATTGACAAAACGCCATCTAATAATAAGGGTCTACAATATAGCATTACTGTCAGATTTGAAACAATTCAATAACACGATGCGATTACCAATGAACCCCTCAAAATGCAAAAAGGTTATCATGGGAATCCAAAGCTGCAGAGGAGAGGGGGTAAGAAATTCATAGTAGTACAATTAAATTTAATCTCCATAAATTTGTATTTGATTTGAATTTCAGTCTCACCCACTTTTCATTTGCAGATTATTAGCCTTTTAAATGAACAACGAATTCCAGAAAGGAAAAAAATTCAACATCGGAGTTGCAATTTGCACCGGAAAATCACCAACAGTCTGAACAATTGACAAGCTTAACATTGTTTCCATCCCAATTATCCATCACTGCTTTAAGAAACAGAGCAATGCAGAATTGCTTATCCTGTTGAAAAGAGAAAGCATGGCAAATACAGCAAGCCAGAGGCTCACAGATGCACATCTTGACATACACATTGGCACATGGACTCCATTGCGGTCCCAAAGTGCTCATAGCTCAACCCCCGACCACAGAAAAAGAGAAAAATAGGAGGAAAAAAAATAAACAAATTCCTTTTCCTGCCCCATCGAACTTTGTGCTATAGTTGCAGCAAAAAAATGGAGGAAACGGTGTCTGAATCCGTATACACATTTGGGATTATTAGCGTTTAGGTTCGAGATTGTGTGACCTAAGTGTGTTGCATATCTGTACAACTTCACTTGGGCGAGTGCCAAAATGGAGCTACGGTATTCTAAAGCTATGTAGAAAGAATATCACCATCCAAAAGAAAAAAAATAAATTGGAGCAATTTCGCCTTAAAGTGGAAAATGAATTCATTTGGGATCTTTAACAAATCCGTTTGGGATGCTGAGGGAATTGTCAACCGCAAATTGCCTCGACTGAGAGCTTCTTCATGACATTTGGACACGGATCTCCTCCGAATAGACTCGGTTCGACAGTAATAGCACATCCCGGTTGCCCAACACAATCCTGCCAAAAAAAGGAAATTACAAAATAAAGGGTGACCCTGATTATGAATGTTTGGGAGTGGGAAACAATTGGGGGGGGGGAGAGGGAGTAATCTTTAGTTTGTTTTAGATTAAAAGGGGAAAAGAATCATCGGCATAGATGAAAGTATTAATTGTGGCCACATCGGTATTGCCATATTGGGCAATACATAGCAATATTGGACACAAATTTATCATTTACAAATCCAATCCTGTGAAATATCACAATTTTGTCGCAATATCAGGACTCACCACTGATATATATGGGTTTGTATTTTATATATTAACGGATATTTTATTCCATAATCAACAGTATTGGAAAGAATCGGAGGATGAATTGTACAAATACTAATCCCAACCTAGAATGGCCGCACTTGTCAATCTGCTTAACAAGAGGAAAAGACTAGGATATCAATGAATCGTGAGAGTTTGTGACGATGGAAATAGCCAAACACAAGAGTTACTGGTGTAAAAAAAGGACAGTCCAGTATACAAAACTGCTATATGCAGGCTTTGTAGAAGAGTCAAAGACCACTATTGGAATTTTTTAAAAGGTCTTAGCTTATATTGCACAAAAGGCAATTTTCATAACACAAATTCATGATAATTAAGTCACATGTCAACCACTCTACCAGTGCAAGAGTTCATAAATACCTTTTCAAAAATATCATATGACTTATGGGCATGACAACTTCCTTCTTGGTAGTTTCCACATGCTCCTTCGGGCGTCCCAAAGCTGGCAAACTTAATCGATGAAATTTTTTGACCCGGGCCACACCATAGATGAGCCTTAGGCCTCAAGGGTCTGTTAACTTTCCCATAAGATTGCAATCTCCAATTAACTAACGTTGGCTGCCACTCGTAAAAATCAGCACAAACACTACTGATCTCTTTTTTCACCAAAGAAATCCATTTTGAATTTCCTCCCCATTCTTCAAACACGATCATCAGATTTCCCATCGGTTTTAGCCACGAGCGAGGAACATGATACCTGAGATAGCTTTCTATTACTTGGTTTTCAAACTTTTTTCATTTTTTTATTTCCTTTGAACAAGAACAAGGTCAATGAGAGTTTACGGGTTACTCACCATCTTTGAGAAGGCAATCCACAATAACTTAAGCACTTCTTCTCGTTATAATATCCTGCATAATTACAATCACTGCAAGCACCAGACGCTTTATACGCAGGCCAGTATCGTCCTATGCTTTTCCCATTTATCCAAACTTGACCTTTCCCCATACTACCCATATCTAAAGCCAGAGGATCGTCAACGACTGGAGCATTGAAAGTGGTCTGGAAGAATGAAAACCAAATGTCAACTTGAGCTAAAACCTTAAGTTTCCTTTTGTGTGTGTGTGTGTGTCCGTTAGCATCACTCATTCATGAACGTAAGTGTATTAAGACACATCAACATGTTATTTTCAGCTGATACTGCCCCTTATTTGACCTGTTAAAATGGCTTGTAGTCAATAAGAAGAGCCTAATGGCAAGAAATGGTACATTTTTTAAATCAATAAATAATTAAGCACAATTGTTACCAAAAGTAGTCCAATGCATAAAGCTTATGAGTAGGGTCTAGGAAAGGGTTGGACCACTTTAGGTTTATTTCACGTAGTCTTGCCTTACATTATTTAAGATGATATTTTCACAACTTTGAACCTATGACCAACAAGACACACGGTGATAATTTTATCATTATGCCAATTCTTTAGATGGTAAATATTCTAGCATAAACCAGCAAGGGACAGATTGGAAAACAAGCCCACATTAACATAGTTAGAAAGCAAACCCACTTGCCACCCCATGGTTTCACAGTAAAACTACATTTCCCACACCTTTTCTTTGACGGCAATAGATGGCAACTTCAATCTCAGTCAAGGATGATATTATTCATTAAAAAGAATGCATAAATCTTCACAACACAAATTTTAAAAAAAAATGTGATTTCATTGTTCTCTAGTAACAAATTTCTCAGACCTTATATACCATGCATTCAGCAAAAAAATGCAATCAAAGTGCAAATTCCATACTCACATGAAAGTTAATAATATAGAGAATTAGCAAGGAAGCCAGAAACAACAACTTGGAAAGCTTACTTTGTACCAAGTTAGAGGCTGGTTTTGAGAAACAAAGACGCCTTGCAACCACTCGATGGAGGAGGCCCCAGTGAGAGAATGAAGACTCAAAGATTCTCCCCTTAGACCAATCTGAAATGGAAGAATCAATAAGAAAAGTTTGTAGAAATAGTGGGATTCTATATAAGAAAGTCGAATAAAGACAAAACCTTGTATGACCATTTCTGCCATGTCAAGTCTCTCTTCCCCTCATTCAGGCCATTCAATGACACCGGACCAAGGATCCCAGCATTCCAAGTCTCGAAATGTGGACCAACATTCTGTACTTCAAACACAGCAAAAAGAATAGAAAGTTGAAGAACACAACCACTGAACTTTGTACAACAATGGACCTCAATCTATGTGCTTGTTTGCATGTCGTAGATTAAAATATCAATATTGGTATTGGTAGTAGTCGTATAGATACCATCCACATCAGGTGATATTTATCAAAACTCTAGGTGTCAGACACAAAAATTATTTCCGAATAGGAACCTAGGTGCAATAATCGGCTAGTATAACAAGATATTTCGCCAATAAGGAGACAGATCCTGACACTGATATAAGTCAATTTTGAAACCATTGCTTACGGATTAATGCAATCATGTCTCAGAGGCAGGGAAGGGGTGTAGAGAAACACACACACAGAGAGAGAGAGAGAGCTAACCGGAAGACCAACTGCAATGCTCAGTAGCGATATCTTGTTAATACCAGCTCTCAGATTCACTTCTTGACTGAAAGTTAGCTTTGGATATTCGAGACTTCCATAGGCATTTCCTGCCAAATAAGGAAACAAAAATACATTATTAAAAAGCCAAAGAATATTTTGCACATGAAAGAAGAAATTTTTACTGAGAAGCACAAATGACTAAATGGAAAATTTTTACAGAGAAACACAAATAACTAAATGCAAAATTGGAAAATAAATAGATCCTGAAGGCCATTGATGCTAACAGCTTTTGAGAAAATTTAATATCATTTTCTTTTCTATAGATAAAAGTACAAATATAGCATCACACCACAGTGGGTAAAGCAGTGAATTCTTTAGTTCTCCGAATCCGAGGTTGGAAGAGAACAGCTCTAGACCTTGGCATTACTCAGAAGCAACAGAACTCTCTAATTCATAATAATGTGTGACTTTGCATGTCTAAGCAGGGAACTATTAGAGTTCTCACATACTTCTAAAGGTAACGATTTTATCCTGAAAATTTAGACATCTAGGATTATAAAATTAGTCTAATACAACTTCATATGTTGTTATAAATCTAATCTAGAGTTGGAAGTATAAGATGGGATAAAAAATTGAAAGACCCCAAAATCCTCATCAGAGCTTTACAGCTGATATATAATTACAGAAGCGGGAAGAAGTAGAAGACAGTAATGTAATTAAACTTGATAAACGACCAAATAGAGACCAAACATGTGGGCTATGTGACTCGATAGGTAAAAGCCAACACTGGTTTTAGATTTCGTTACAACCCATAACAAATTTTTATTAGGCTTAAATCATGAACTAGAACAAGCCAACCCTTTGCCAAGTGTTGAAATATTAACTCTTCATGGGAAACATGGGCATTCCTCGGAATCAATTTCAGGATCATTTGGTCAAAAGTCTCTAATATCATGTCAATGAACCAACTCAACTTAACAGCATAAATTGTTAGGTAAATGCCTAAGAATGGTGTTAATACTTTAACACTACTTTCTTTTGTGGCAAATGAAAAGAATGCATTTTATCTTCATGAAGGATTTTATGTATTTCAAAAGAACATGAAAGTCTTACACACCAGATAATTGTCCATTGATGAATACATGCAAGGCATGACCAGCTGACATGATTGTCAGAATTGGATACTGTCCACTCCTCAAGAAACTTTCATCATGGTCAATCTGGACACTTTTTGGAGAAAGCAAAAGCCGTTATTAGAAACAAGAACAAAACAAACAACACATATAAGTGGAGACTATATGCATAGAATACTCACTCGGTCATGTACCACAAGTAGTCAGAAACATCTTTGGTGGTGTTTATTTGTTCTAATAATCCCACAATTGTAAATGCACTGTCATCATTAGATGCTGTCTCTTCATTGTATGACTGCCAAGAAAAGCCTTGATAAACAGGAGTCATCTTCATCGTTGCACTCTGAGCACCAACCTATACAAAAAAAAAATCAAAAAATTGTTCCTATTTTGTTTTCTCTTTGTTCTTCAGGCATTTACCAAGCTTAAACTGAAAAATATGTTCCTTGTATGACATGTAAAGGGGACGAACATTGCAACTTGTTTGATTAAACCCAAAAATTGCAAATGAAAAGTAAAGATTTCCTCCCCAGTAGGTGAAGGTTGTCATTGTTTCACTTCATCCAAAAAAAAGCACTGATGACTTGGTGAATCAGCCACCTTAATTTTGATGAAACAAGATAAGAAATTGTTCTTACCCTTGCAGTGTTATACACAGTGTTCATGCAATCAGGAAGAATGCTGATTGACCAAGGTGGAAGGTTATAATGACTGTTCCCAAATGCCACTTTTGCATAGGAGCTTCGATCATAATTTGCAAGGAAAGCTGCACAGTATCCAGAATTTGATTTGAAAACATGAGCCTGCATGGTAAGTTTAGAAAACAGAATGCTCATGATATAGTTTCCACAGCCTTTTACAAAACAGCATACTATTTTGGTAAAATTTAAGGAAAAAACTCACCTCTTGACCATGTCCCAGTAAGATCACAGAGGGATCACTGGATACAAGAGCTGGCTCACAAAGCTTTATTGCTCGATGCAAATCTTTCAGATGGCCCCATTTGGGCTGTCGTATTAACCCTAGGTATCACAAGTAAGGACAGTTTAGTAATGCTTAGAGGAATATTAGTACCGAAGGTTCAATCAATCAATAGTATGGGTGTCCAGCAAGCTAAGCTGTAAGAGGAGTACGGACAGTCTCACGGGTAAAATCACTCAATTTCTTGCAACTATGGAGAAGAAAAAAAATAGAGTTGGATAAGAGGATGGAAAGGAGGACCCTTTTGCTAATGGGAATGGCACTTAACAATATAGAAGAAACTATCGGTATGGATATCAATTGTAGCTATACTGAGAGATATTTATCAAATCGGATGTATCGGATGTTTTTTTTTTTGGAAATTGGAACACAGAGAATGTGGAACAATATTAAGTGTATCAATTGATATAACACTAATACGATAATATCGCAATTTTGTCACGATATTACAAAAATGTTGTATTGGTAGTGAACCATCCCAATTTAATCCTTACTACAAAATAGTCAAAACTCCATAAGGAAAAATGCATTTGAGAACTAATTGGAAGGTTGCTCTCATCTATTCATCACCCCTTGCTCCAAGGAACTCCTATTGCCCATAAAAAGACAGGGTTTCAGCTTTTTAGTAGCCATATGACAACTATCATGTTACCAATGAAAATGATTCACGATGGGGAATATATTCATAGGAAAACTAGAGAAATGAAAGGTTCAGTCGGCCAAAAATTTGATGGAAATGAGAGCAAGATCAAAAGATCTAATCTTGGGTTGGCATGATAATTCGGGGTTGAAAAACCAAATAAAACTCTCAACTTATGAGCCATGCTTCTCTACTTATGAGTATTAATCATGAAAACATATAAACATAATGGTAGTTAAACAACTTAAACAAAGTCAAAACTTCAAGGCGGAAAAATATAATATGTACCATATTCATCAAGAGGAGCATCATAGTCATAGCTGGTGGCAATGAAAGGACCGCCAGCAGTCCTCCCGAAATTGGTTCCTCCATGGTACTGAAAACGTACGAACAAATAATAAGGGTAGAAAATTACCCACATAAGGATTTCACGCCTTAAATACAAAAAAAATTTAGCTGACCATATAATAATTGATAAAAGATCCTCCTTTTTGTATGAACCTTGCGACTGCAAATGCCAAGTCCTCAGCAGGTCGGCTTGGAGATGGACCTCCAAATTCAGTAAACCTGCGTGGAAGATTGTGGAAAACATTAAAAAATATTACTCAAATTAAATGCTTATTTTATTCGCTTGAAGCACTTGCCACAACTACTCACCAACCAGTCCACGCCTCTGTCCATATTTTGGGCTTATAATCCTTGTTGGGGGAGAAGTAATCGCAGTAGAAACCATTGCAAGTATTAATCTGGACAGGATGCCAAAATAGCATCAAACAAATATAAGAATATATGCTAAACATATGTTTTGTATGCATGTTAGAACAAAAACTGATGGAAGGGGAAGGGGAAGGGGGAGGAAGGGGAAGAGTAGGGGAAGGAAAAGAGAAATTAGGGGGAGGGGGAGA
>JAODPA010125881.1:0-17470 GCA_025585075.1 Nepenthes mirabilis
GCCTAAAATTATGTAGTTGGATTTAAAATTTGAGTTTGAATTTTTTAGTGGGCCATGTATAAGAAATTTTAGCCATGGTGTTGATTTTTTTTGTTTTTTGTTATGAAATTGTACAACCCATTTGAAGACAAACATTCTATAATTTAAAAGACTAAAAATAAAATAATAAATTGATAAATTTAGAAAGCAAATCAGCAGATTTCAAAATAAGTAGATATTTAATATTTTGACCAATGGACCTAGGGTATTGGGATCAACAAATTATGTTTAGGTACTTGGGTAATCAATTTGAGTTTATATTAATTAGTGGATTTAATTGAGTTAATTTAATTATAAGCATTGCTAATCAAGTAAACCCTAAGATATTTAAATTAAGTAAACCTTGGTATATTAGGATTGATGGGGACGGTTGAAGTGAGCCGGTCTAAAGAATTGAGTAGCCCAAAAAGCATCGCAGCCTGCTGGCCCAAAGGATGATCAACACCCCTGTTGACCAGATAAGTTTTCTCAAGCAACCGAATATGGCCTAGAGCAGACGCAGCCCAAGTCAAAATCGGCCCATGAGATCTTTCCAGTACACAACGGTCATCTGCCTTAATTGGCCACGATATTGAGGATCTCCCTAGATGGAAATCACCTCTGTAATAGAAGCCCTAAATCAGTGCACATCTCAAAAGGAGAATCCTCAAATCAACACGTGACTCACAATGGCAACTTTAGCATTTATGGCGTGCGACATCTCTGCGGGAAAAGAAATCCTCTTTCCCGACTGTTGCAACCCTGACTGGTCCCTAAATCCTCACGAGGAATGGAAAGGATCCCCTCAGATGGCTGGTAGCCCACCTTACCACCTAAAGAATGTGGCGAGGCCCTATGGTTATATAAAGCCTTGGGGACACAGCCCAAAGGCACGCTTTCTAGAATACTTAAACTCACATAAGCATTCCATCTCTCACTATTGTATTTCTCACTGGTCGTTCCTAGTGAACCTAGTGATCAGACTAGTCGCTTTCTAGGAGCGCACTATGCCCTAAGCCACTCCGCAACGAGTACACCTTCGATTTAGACTCTCGAATCCCCTTCCCAGCATTCATTCCAACATACTCTGTTTTTACCTTCTTCATCTTGGAAGACATGTAACGGCCCAGATTCTGAAATATAGAAAATCCCCGATGTCAAGTTAAATTACCCAGGAAAAATGAGTTAAGGAGTAATGTAGTCAACGAGTGTTGACCGGAAAGCGTAATCCGGTCAACATAAAATATTGACCGGAAGGCGTGATCCGGTCAACGTAAAATATTGACAGGAAAACGTGAATGGAATGAAGGACGGCAAAGAGGAAAGTAATCTGGTCAACGCCAGTTAGTTGACGGAATGTATTTAAATGAGAAATATAAATCCGGACCGGATAATGTAATAAGAAAAGTAAATCGGCTTTAAGATGAAATCAAGTTCGGCCCTTACTTGATGAAAATCTAGTCCGGATTTCCTTGATGAAAAGAAATCCGAAATATTCCTTGATGAAAAGAAGTCCAAATTTTCTTGATGAAAAGAAGTTCGGAATATTCATTGATGAAAAAAAGTCCGGATTTCTTTGATGAAAATCTAGTCCGGATTTCCTTGATGAAAAGAAGTCCGGAATATTCCTTGATGAAAATCTATCCCAATTTCTTTGATGAAAAGATGTCCAAAATATTCCTTGATGAAAAGAAGTCCGGATTTTCTTAATGAAAATCTATTCCAGATTTCCTTGAGGAAAAGAAGTCCAGATTTTCTTGATGAAAATTAAGTCCAGCCATGTAAGGCCGAAGTGGCCTTGAAGGCCGGAGTGGCTTTGTTGTTGGTCAAGCCGAAGTTGATGATCCGGTCAACAAGTGTTGACCGGAAGTTGTGTAAGAATAATTCGGTCAACGCCGATAGTAGACTGGAATGTGATTAAATGAGAAAGCTAATTCCTGTTAAGTTTAGTTAACCAAGAATTTAATGTGTTTACATGAGAAAGCTAAATCCTGCTAAGTTCAATTAACCAGGAATTTAATGTGTTTACATAAGAAAGCTAAATCCTTCTAAGTTTAGTTAACCAGGAATTTAATGTGTTTACATGAAAAAGTTAAATCCCGCTAAGTTCAGTTAACCAGGAATTTAAAGTGTTTACATGAGAAATCTAAATTCCATTAAGTTCAGTTAACTAAGAATTAATAAATTCCTTGGGAATGCAAAACCATAAATGATCTAATTAAGAAGGGGACTTTTTGAGAAATGTAGAGTTATAAATAAGAAACATTTTTCCTGAACTGTCAATCAATAATGACATCAGACCCAAGGCCTATAAATAAGAACTAGAAGAATGAGAAAGAGGCACGCAATAGAGTTTCTAGTAAAGGAAGGCCAAAATATCAAGGCAAAATAGAAGAAACCCATGCAAGAGTAAAGATCAAGGCAAAATAGAAGAAACCTAGGTAAAAGTAAAGATCAAGGTAAAGTAGAAGAAACCCAGGCAAGATACTCACCCCTGTTTTTTTAAAGTTCATGTTTATGCATGTTTGCTAGTAAGTATATGGTATTCTTATGAAATTATGTATGTATGATGTTGGTTCTATTTTTACAATTTATCGTTCTTAATCGCATATTTAAAAGAAACTCTGGTATTCATGGTGTTAGATTTTATTCTGTTTGAAGTATATGTTTGATTGTCATCTATACGAACTCTGATAATTAATGTTTAAAGAAAATACTTCTAACTTTTAGGAAGAAGAGCTTTGGACTTTGAAGAACTCCGACTTTTAGAACTATGGACTTTAAATGGAAATGAACTCCGGTTTTAGAACTCCGGATTTAAAGGAACTCCGGCTATTTGAGCTCCGTCTTTTATGAATAAGGAACTTCGGCCTTTATGAATGAAGAACTCCGGCTTTTAAGGACTTCAGATTTCAGAAAAGAACTCCGCCTTTTTAAAAGAATTTTGACTTTTGGAACTCCGGCTTTTTAAGAAAAGAACTCCGGCTTTGACAAAAGAACTTCGGCTTTTGGAACTCCGGCCTTCTGTTTGAAAAAAAAAGAACTCAGGCCTATTTATATGAACATGGAATAATGCATGTAATCCGAACAGTAAGTAGAACTCTACGACTTTCAACTTCCGAACTATGATGTATGGCCATTAAAAGATATGAACTAAGAATTGAGTTTCCATTAAATTTGCTATTAAAGATGGATGAAGGATATTGGAGTGACACTCGAGGATTGCTTCCTGGGCCACAGGAAGGAACCTTTTGGTGGCATAAGACTTTTGGACTACGGCCCCGTATGCCGGGTTAAAGGCATTACCTCCCGCCTCAGGGAGCATAATGAGAGGATACGGCTTTAGGTTGTGGGGTTATACACAACCCGTCCTTGATGTTGTCCGCTCCCGTCCGGTCCCTAAAGATGATAAGAATTTCCAATGATTTTCCAAAGAAAAGATAAGAAGAAAAAGAATAAGGAAATTCCGTACTAAGGAAGAAACAATATGATGATTTTTCGGATGCTAAGTTATGTTATGAAACTCTATTTTGATCTGCTTATATATATATGTTTATGTTTTCTACATGTGAGTAATTTGCTGGGCTTTGTAGCTCATTCTTGTCACTTTTTAAATGATGAAAGGCTTATGAAGGACGAAGTTGAATTGAACCATATGATATAGCTAGCGGGCTGAAGCTGATCAATGAAGAACTTAGTTTTATTTCCTTTTTGATATTTTGAAAAAACTTGTAAAATGATTCCGCTGTTAAGACTCTATGGGTGTTAGTATGTTTCTGTAATTTCTTTTTGGTTAATGTTATTGAAAGGTTTAGTAAGTACTTCAGACTTTCAAGTCTGGCTAACCTCAATATTGGCCGGCCTGGTGTGGAATTAAAATCGGAAGGCCAACTCATACAGTTCAACCTCATCAATCCTATGTAAAAGAAAAGAAAAATTTTTATGTCCACCTATATATTCTTTCATAATTTATTTAAAGGCAAGGAATTTTAGGCTTGACGGAGGTCCTTTTATGGTGGAAAAGGCCGGGCCGTCACAAGACAGGTTACTGACTTGAGCGTCAGAGAATAAATCGGGAAGTGAGTCTCACCATTTTTCTTAGATTTTCATCTTCTGCTGTGGTGTGTAGGATCCAAGGTGCATAGGATGGAAACTGGACTCAAAGTCCTCACAAGCCTAAGGGCAACTGAACCCGATTTCGTTTGAAACTTGGATCTATGACGCATCATTGGCATTGTTTGTGGGAAGCCAAATGAAAGGCCTATCCACTATTTCATCAACATCAACATTATCAACAAACATGGTGAACTCAAGAGTATAAGCCAACATTCCAGCAAAGGAAGTCACCTCTCCCGAGAACGATCACTCAACTAGTAGTCAAGTAGGAGATCGACCAGCTTCGATTATTATTACGATGACAGAGTAGATGAACAAAATATCCCAAATACTCTAGGCGCTTTACGCATACCACGACAAATAGAGGCCAGGGGCTGCCTCCTCTTCAGCCCACACTCTAGCCTCCAGGTGGGGAGATCAGAGAAAGAAGAAGCCGGCAAAGAAAGCCACTCAACAGGATAGCCTTAGTCTAGAATGGCCTCAAACGCCTGAAGCCGTTCTAGGCTGGAAGGACAGCTAAGTTGTGGGACCCCTGAGGAGTGACGAAAAGGGTCATTTTTCTCTAATGACCTCCGTCAATTTATATTTAAATAAAAACTAATTAACACAAATTTCTATAGAAAATTGAACAGAGTTTTCTCTAAAACTGGACAAAAAATCCAATACAAATAACCTGAAATTTATACAACCTAGACAAGCATATAGAGAAAAGATTTCAACAGATATTCACAATACAATACAGGATCATTTAAATGCCATATATATATATCCATGGCTCTAACGCAACACATCCTATCCACTATTTCGAGTTCAAACGAGAGATGCCATCTAGGAACCTGTACAATTCCAAAGTCAAAACGCGGAAGCGGAACTAAATCCATAAGATAATCTTGTGGAAGCAAAAGGCAGTATCTTAACATAAAACATAACATGCCATGACTATAAATACATAATTTTCATCCACACAATTAATTATTTATATTCACTATTATCAAACTCCAAAAGTTCTTCAAGAGATTTCAGGACTCCTCAAAGCTTCTTTAACTAGATCCTCTTTTCACTCTTACTCATCCGGCATCAACTCTACTATCTCATCTAGAGGGGGAGACAAAAACAATAAGGGTGAGCTGAAGCTCAATAAGGTAGTATAAAAACATACAAGTGTAATTTTTATATTAAACATAAATATAATAGAGGAAAAGCAATGGGATTATCAAAGAACAAAATGCACATGGAAAAAGTGAGAAAAGTATTAATCGTTATAAAAGCATGTCGGAAATCATAAGTCAATTTCAAACTTCACTTATTATTCAAATTCAACTTTATTATCCGATGAGACCCAAACTAGTAGACCCTACTAGTCGAGGGAGCGAATAATCGATGATAAATTGTATTCATTCGACACAATCCAATGTCAAAGTTCAAACGTTCTCATTTTTCAAAATTCAAAGTTCAAAAATTTATATCCTTCCAATTTAATGCCCCGAGAAAAGGCGGATCACATATCACTCTATTGATAGAATTATCCTCGATTACCACAATAACATTCTAAGGCATGTTGGAGAACCTTACTTGACTGTACGACAGTCCTAGGTCTGATTTCATACTGATTTACTTAACTGAAGGTATGTTTGTTCTTATTTCCTTAATCTTAACTCATCATACCCCAAAGGCCAATCAAACTCCTACAAATAATCCTTCAGATAGTTCTGAATACTCTCAGAGAATTTTAACAATATAGCTTTTTACAAAATCTCAGATAAAAATCATCTAGCAAGCTTAATAATATGTCAAATAACATGTCCATCACATTTCTCAAAATTTTAGCACCAAACATACCCAAATTTTCGAGTTAGGGTTTGAGGCAAACTATCCGGACATAAATCAAATACAAAACATGAGCCAAACAATGAAATCAAAGCCACAATTTATAATAATCATGCAAAAACACAAAATCTAGCAGTAAAATAATAAGAAACATACATTATTTGTAACAAAACTTAGGGGACAAGGGTTTTAGAGTATAAATGTCGAAATAGAGATATGAAAAAGCGATAAAAATTGAAGACAAAGTTTGGGGTACACTTATCTTAGCCCAATCTACCGTTTTTCTTACTCTAATCGGATCGAAAGCGGCCAAAATCTCCTTCTCCTTCTCTTCTCTCCTCTTTCTCCCTTCGCTGCTCTGCTTTCGTGCCCTGGGTTTCTCTCCCCTTACCCATTTAAAATGAAAGTGAAATCAGGTCGCTGTTAAAAATTGCGCTCGCTCTTGAGCGCATGGTAGGCATGCAGCAGCCGCGAGCTCTCGGCCCCTAGCTCGCTTGAGCACACGGTAGCGTGCAATGGACGGGTTCATTCTGTTTTTGGCGCCTGCTACCGCGCTCAATCGCACAGCAGGCACCATGCTACTGGGCATCATATTAGCATACAGCAGCCCAAATTCCTTTCTTTTTACTTTCGAAACTCATTCTCCTATGTATATTTAGCCTCATCTTGATTATTATTTTAATTACTTCTAAATTATCATATTTCGAAATTGGGACCTCACATGAGAAGAGCCCAGAAAGAAGGAACCCCCACTACTCTGAGGATGATCAGAGGCCTCTGATTCAAGAAGGAGCCTCTCACATCACCCAAATGACTAGCGAAAGCAGCCAGCTGGCGCCGCACCACCCGGCTGGACACTAGAAATTGAGGACCTACCTCAACGCGAAAAAGTCTACAACCTCCTCACAGGTGGAGAAGGTCCAAAAAATATGGAACTGCATATTCAAAGGATAAGCTAGCGAACACTCGACCAATCTCAAGAGATCTCCTTTCATCATAGAGATTCGTACCCAACCACTGCTGCCGAAATTTAAAATGCCGACCTTAAAACCTATGACGGACCATGTTTCTAACTAGAATCTGGCAGATTTTTGGCTAAAAATGGCCATCAAATTAATACAAACCTGTACAAAACCCTTCACAATATACAAATTTTCAACAAAAAAATCACAACACAGGATCCATAAGGCCACAATATATTCGCGGCTCCAACATCGTGTTTCTGGATACAACATCAAATAGAGAGATGCCACTAGATACCTGTATACAAATTATAAACAACCTATAGAAGCATATACATTCATCACATATATAGCAAAAACTAAATTACATGTACATCATCACCATCATCACATACATCAATATACAAATCCATCAAAATATAAGATACTCCATCAGAATGGTACAAAACTACTAAAATAATTCCACAAAGCTCTTCCTCCTAGATCTATAGCCTAGCCATCTCCTAAACTCTATTCTGTCTTATCAGGTATAAGCTCGTACTCATCTGAAGGAAAGAATACAGCAATGATGAGCCAAATGTTTAGTAAGTATAATATAATCAAGAATAATATATAATATATGTAAAATAAAGCAAAGGGAGGAAATAGGAGTAGAAAATGAATGCATAAACTTGAAATATGAACAAATACCTTTCCGAAACATATTTATCTTTCTTATTTTATTTCTGATCCTTTTAAATTCTAAAATATGCAGAAATTTTATTATTTTTACAGACTAGCGCTAGTAGGCCTTACCAGCTAACAATGCGGTCGAATAAAGAAAGAAATGTATTTGCTTCTACCATTCTAAAACATAAAGCTATACAATTCAACACCCCGTGGTGAGTGGTGTACCTTTAACCCAATAGACGGACCCATAAAACATATACTACCATGTCTCCAGTGGCCCAGAGGCAGTCCTCATATTTTCATAGTGATAGCCTATGGTATACTAGAGAATATTATCCTCTGAAATATAAATCCTTGGTCCATTTCATAGTTACTTATTGTTAAGGAAATTCCATATTCATCCTTAAAATTTTGTTCTCACTCTGGAAGAACGATTCATCAAACATGATATATCATGAAATTTTCTTCTTATACTTTTCATAATTGCATAATTCATATGAGTTCAAGTCTTCACATGACTTAAATTACATGCATAATGATCATAAAGCATGGGAAAAATTAGAAATTCTTACTACCTTGAACCAAATATAACTTTAGAGCTTTCGGATAATAAATTCTTTCACAAATGCACAAAACATAATTTTTGGAGTATATATAAGATAACATATACGGTTTTCATGCAAATAAATACCAAATAAATTGCATAAAAACGTTCTCAAAGCTGGGGTTTTAATTATCTAAAACTAAATCATGCATAAACCCTAAATTTTATGGGTAAAAATACTGGGGCACGAGTTAGGGTTTCCATAGACATAAAACTGCATAAAACTATCAATTCGGACATCCAATCGATAAATAATCATATATAAGATATGGGTATCCATTTTCTAAAGTCAATTCATGCATAAATCTCAAAAATAAACGGGTTAATCCAAAGGGACATGGGTTAGGGTTTCAAGAGGCCAAAAACCGCACAAATCTAATGAATTAGACATGAAATCAAAGTATATACATGCTTAGGTCATGAGCTTTGTAAAATATAAACTTAATCGGGTATCACAATGACGATACCCGAAGAAAACGGAACAAAAGTGCAAAGAAATGAGAGAAAAGCGTATGAGTACAGTTGCCTCGATCCAATCTACAACTTCTCTAACTAGCTCCAAGCCGAAATTGAACCCGAAAGCCTCGATCTCCTCCTTTTCTCTCTTCTTCTTAGCGTTCTCTCTTTCTCCGTTCTCCTAAATTCACGTAAAATTATGCAAAAAAGAGTCATTGCACTTTTATATTGCAAGCTGGCACTCGAGCGTCTGGTAGGCGCAGGTCCCCTGGAACTGGCGCCCGAGGCGGCAGCAAGCATCCCGCCTACCGAAGCCTCCTACCGCATTTGAAACTTAATTTTTTCTATGTGCATTAAGCCTAATTTTAATTATGTTACCTTAATTATCCGCAATTACGATATTCAAAATCAGTACATTATAGAACCTTACGACGGAAACACTAATCCCATTGATCACCTTAATCACTTCCATACTCTACTCAATTTCTAGGGCCTAGAGGAAGCTTCCATGTGCCAATGTTTCCCCTCACTCTAAAGGGGGACACTAGGATCTGATTCTATCGGCTCTTGGCAAATTTGATTCAGAGTTTCTGGGACCTTACTGATAGCTTCCTGACTCGGTACGCCTCTATTCGTCGCAAGGAGAAGTAGCCACGGCACCTTGCCCACGTCAAACAAAAACAAGATGAAATCCTGAGGAAGTTCCTGGGAAGGTTTACCACTGAAGCCCAGAAGATACCCAGGCTGACTGACGAAGTGAAGCTTAGTAACTTCATTTTTGCTTTGGATTCAGGTGACATCTTCAAACACCTAGCCCATAAAGACCCAGAAACGTTTTGGGAGGCAGAGTCCATTACCCAAGCTTACATAGTAGCAGAGGAAGCCAATGAGGTGAAGCACCCAGAATGGGCCGATCAACCTCGCTTTTTTTTGGCAGAAGAAAAAAGGAAGAATGGGGACCACGACAACCCCCGAAGGAAGAAGCCCATAATTGAGGCACACGTGCAAAAGGAGTTTAGACTCATCAACCTGACTCCGTTAAATGACTCACGGGCAAACGTCCCCATGCAAATCCAAGAGAACTTCATCAAGTGGTCAAAGCCTACGAAGAACCCGGAGGGAGGAGATCCCACAAAGTATTACAACTTCCATTGATCTCCAGGTCATAGCACAGAAGACTACCAGACCCTACAAAGAGAGATCAAGCAGCTGATCCGCCGAGGCCACCTCACCAAGTTCCTAAGAAACCCAGGACAGAATTCCATTCCTCAAGTGAGGACAAGCCTGAGCAGCAGCAGCCAAGGAATCAGATTGTGGCCAGGGTGGTCAACATGGTGACCACTAGGCCACCCAAGCCTCACCATGCAGATTGCCTAGAGAAGAAAACTGGGCATAAGAAGTAGGGGCAGGGGATAGTGTCATTAGTTTTAGCAATAATAATGTGGCACATGTAATCTCCCCCATACTGATCCCCTGGTTGTATCTATTCTCGTTTCAGATGGTACTCTAGATTACCAACTAAAACAAGTCTTTATCGATAATAAAAGTTTCTGTGATTTGCTTTACCTCGATACCTATTTCAAACTGGGATTTAAAAAGAGTCAAATAAAACCTATCAAAAGGCCACTCTATGGATTGGATAATGAACTAGTGGTCGTCCAAGGGACAATCCGGCTAGATGTCACCTTAGGCACATACCCTAGAATGGTGAGCCACATGCTTACCTTCCTGATTGTCAACTTGCCTTCCATGTACAACACCATACTTGGCCGACCGCGCCTAGCAACATCCAGGGACATGACGTCGATATCCCATCTAAAAATAAAATTTTCAATAGCATGCGGAATCAGCAAAGTGTTGGGTGACCAAGTGACAGGTCGAACATGTTACCTATCCCAGGTTGCCCCAAATAGCATTGACTGGCTGGCAGATGACTTGGACCATCAAGATTAAATGACCCTACAGTAAGCATAATACGACGAAGCCACCGATCACGTACCTTTAGATCCGGATAATCCGGACAAATGCATACAGATAGGGGCTCGTTCGCTGGACCACTGTGCGACTAACTAATCAGCTTCTTAATACATAATGCAGATGTCTTTATGTGGACGCCTGTTGATGTGCCTGAGATCCCAGCCGGGTTAATGGTTTACAAGTTGAGTCTCAATCTCAACCGTAGGCCCATCAAGTAGAAGTAGAGAAACCACTCTGTTGAGAAGCTAAAAGCTGTCCTGGAGGAAATAAAAAAGCTGTTGGATGCCAGATTTATAAGAAAAGTCTAGTATCTAGACTGGCTCTCCAACGGGTTCTTGTCCAGAAGAGTAACGGGAAGTAGCGGATGTACATCAACTTCATTGACATCAATAAAAACTGCCCAAAGGACAGCTTCCTGTTGCCCAAAATTAACCTGCTGGTAGACTCTACTTCTGGGCATGAACTACTAAGTTTCATGGATGTCTATTCAGGTTACAATCAAATCCGAATGACCCAAAAGATGAAGAACACACCTCTTTCATGACCGACTAGAGGACCTACTGCTATAAGGTCATATCATTCGGTTTAAAAAACATAGGCGCCACTTACCAATGACTCATGAACAAAATATTCGAGAAGCAGATTGGCTGAAAAATGGAGGTGTACGTAGACAACATACTCATCAAAAGTAAGGCCATCAACAACCATATTTATGATCTAGATGAAACCTTCGAGGTACTCCAAACACACCAAATGAAGCCGAATCCCTCTAAGTTTGTCTTCGGGATATCCTCTAGAAAGTTCTTGGATTTTATCGTCTCTCAATGGAGAATTGAGGCAATCCTAGAAAAGATCAAAGCCCTCATGGATATGACCCCACCAGGGAATGTTGAGGATGTCCAGAGGCTAATTGAAAGACTGGCAGCACTCTCCCTTTTTCTGGCCAAGTTTGGTGACAAATACCTTCTCTTCTTCAAGGCTTTGAGGGGGATGAAGGTAAATGGATTCTAATGGACGATAGAATGTTAGCCCACCTTCGACAAACTAAAAAAGTACCTGGCAAGCCCATCTCTCCTGATGTCACCAAGAGAGGGTGAGAAGCTATATCTGTATTTTGCAGTTTCAAAGGTAGCCTTGAGCTTCGTCTTGATACATTAGGAGTCTAACGCACAATGGCCAGTTTACTACGTGAGCAAAATATTAACCGGCGCTAAGATATGCTACCCCCATGTTGAGAAGATAGAATTGGCGCTCATTTTCTCGACCAAAAAATTGAGACTCTATTTCCAAGCTCACCGAATAGTCACCCTAACCGAATAGCCTTTAAAAGGTATCCTACAAAAGCCCGACATTTTAGGATTGCTGGTTAAGTAGACCATCAAATTTGGAGAGTTTGATATTAAATTTAAGCCTAAGCCAGCCATCAAGGGACAGGCACTGCCTGATATCATCATCAAAACCATGACCCCAATCCCCGATATAGACTGCACCTGCGATGCCAATCGCCACGTTGAAGCACTAGATTGAGTCCTCCATATGGATGGCTCGTTGACGAATTCGGGTAATGGGGCTAGATGATCCTAAGGACCCCTGACGGGTTTTAAGTGAAATACTCTTTGAAACTTGGTTTCCCTGCCATCAATAACATTACCGAATATAAAGCCCTACTTATGGGATTACAACTCGCTAAGGAGTGCTCAGTTAGATACTTGACCGTCTATAGTGATTCAGAGTTAGTCGTCAACCAGATCCGTGGGAGCTTCAAAGCATCCAACCCTCTACTTGCCAAATACCTTGCTAAAGCAAGAAGTGTGATCCAAAGGTTTGATAAGCTTGACGTGGTGCACATCCCCAAGGCTGAAAACCTGAAGGCCGACTAATTTGCAAGAGCTGTGGCAGCTAAAAATCCAAAACGGTACTCGAGGGACATGCGAGAGAACTTGAGCATTCCCAGCACAGATGAGTAAGAAGCGATGTAGGTGTCCGACAGTGAAAATTGGATGTCGCCTTACTGGAGGTACCTCACGGACAGATTCCTACCAGAATCTTTGGACAAAGCTAAGCGCATAAAGAAATGACCAGCTGGAATACCATTGTTAACTGAAAGCTATACTATCGCGGGTATTCGACCCTATACTTCCAATGCATTACTCAAGAGGAGGCCGACTACACGTTAAATGAGGTCCACTTCGGAATTTGTGGGTCATAATCTACGGTAAGAATCTAGCCTTCAAGGTGATGTGTCATATTATGAACTCAGACAAAGTAAGTCAATTTAAATAATTAATTATAATTCTTAAAATTTAAAATCCTAAATAATTTTAAATAAATAATACTAAATCCTAAAATATGGTGTGACAAATCAAATAAATAGGACCCGACACAAATCAAAATCTACATAGGATCTCATCAGACAACCGTTCAGATAAAAAAATACGATCTGCTCTACAATTATGGTAAGAGAAATAGCAATTCCAACCAAAATCATAAATTAAATATAATATAACATCCCAACTATTTTCAAAATATATCCATCGACCGATATCCGGCAAATTCTATAATACAACCACATAAATTGCCAAATTAAGCCATAATGAGACTAAAACTCACCAAATCGGACGAATGGTTGATAGATCACAATCATACTCCTACAAACGTATCCGAATCTTCTACTTTGAATGGATAAAACAGGAAAAATGGGCCTAATACTCAGCAAATATTATATTTAAATCAAACGAGTCCAATAAATCAGAGGGAATGATCAAATGGATGAAAATCCAATTAAATAATAGAATAAATCTAAATTGCCGATAAAATAAATCCAATAGAGTTCCAAGATCCAAAATCCAATTGTAATCTCGTATTCAAATCAAATATCTAAATCCAAACAAATATCCAATCAGAAAATCGTTCACATCAGGATGTATATATATATATATATAAACAAAATAGAAATGATTTGAACTGATTCTAATAGGTAATTAGCCAATTTTCAAAGTCCAATCCAAGTCCGAGTCCGAGTCCGAGTCTGATTCCAAATCCAAGACCAATTAGCTTGTGAATTGGGGTAAAAATTCAATAGTCAGATGATCCAATAGCGAGCGCAAAAGCCGAAGTAATATCACAACAAATATTCTAAAAGTCTGCATCAAAACATATAATCAAAATCGTTTATATGAGACATACCAAGACCCAACTGTGGGCAAAAATCAGCAAATCACAAATCCAAGTCCAAAATCCAAATCCAAAACCAAACAAAAGTCTAATACATATTAATGCAAATATATAAATCATGCATCAAATTTGAGTTCCGATTATTTAAAGACTAGCTTAAGGAATGGTTACACATAATCCTGGTAGCCTTAGGCCAAATCAAATGCAAATTAGGCCAACATGAATAGCCACCTATGTACTCTGTACCCATAAATAAGGTTGCTTACTATTATTTGTCATCCGTGGCTTTGGGAGTAATCCTCAAACTTGTCAGATTTATTAAGACGTCCAAATATATTATAAGGTCAAATCAAATCATCCAAATGGGAAAGGTCACTACTCCAAACCTTTCTTGCTGACAGAAAAAGATTTCCAAATAAATCTCTCCATCGAGAGCTAGTCAGAATATCCAATATCTAAATCCAAATGTAGTGACTATAATCCAACACATACATATGAAAATGCACGGTCTATACAAATTTCGTGCACATTTTCATATACAAATACTGATATAAATACATATAGTGTTCGATAAATTATTCAAACTTTTAGAAAAATATTAAATCCTTCAAAATCATAAAACCTAATCTAAAAACATCCAAATCAACCAATAAACTACACATGATATCCAAAGTAAACAGATCAGGTGTATAAAAATACATGTATATTAGTGAAAATTCTAAACAGTGTCCAAAATATTTCAAATTCTAAATCAGACGATAGAGGGGTTTATAGATACTTGCCTTCAATGTGGACTCCCTTCCATTCTCGTCACGGTTCTCCATAACCAATGGGACTCAATTCCCTTAATCACAATCGGTGGGACTCAATTCCCTTAATCCACAACAAATCACTCCAAGTTCACAATATAGATTAGATCTCATACCTCAAGTGATCGCAAGTCCTTTCGGAACCTCCGAGACTCATTCCTTTGCCTCCAGCACAAGGATTCACATTCGGAGGTACCTCCGAGACTCATTCCTTTGCCTCCAGCACAAGGATTCACATTCGGAGCTTACATTTACGTTTAATCATTTAAACGTTCTTTTATTACAATTAGGATCACATTTCACTTTGCATTTCTCGTCTTATTTTGGATGAACATTATCGGATTTCTCTTTGAACACCCGGACGCCGAACACGGTTCGATACTTGGAAATCGGACGTCCGGTGGATTCGTACGTACTCTTGTACACAGGATTACACATTTGGGGTTCGATTTACTTGTCACGAGGGTGGAAGTATGCAACTTCCCATTCATTTCCGGATTATCCACAACGGGAAACTATCAAGGCTCCCGGATGCCACGAACGGGTCAAATCTTGCGAGATTCGGCATCCGGTCGATATATACACACAATTGGGGTACGGGTATTCATATTCTAGGATCACATCATCATTTTACGAAGGTGACAACGCGCGATTATCACCTTCCGGCTCGGGTGAACAGTAACAGCGCCCCTTTAATGGGCTCGGACGCCGCGAACGGGTCCAAACGCGCGAGATCGGACCCGCGGCCGACATATATGCATCATTGGGACGTGGGGATTCCAATTTTGGGGTCAATTTCATGATACGAGGTCGGGAAACGGGAAACCCCCAAAATCCCGTGGGTTAGGGTTTCGGTAAAACCCACCCGGGCGAATCGAACACGATTCGGACAACAAACTACATTTTCTCGGACCTCAAGGCATGGGTATCGATATTCTAACATTCCCCGTGGGTATACCGAACGAAAATACATAAAACAACGAAAGAGAACGAGAAGTGGGTATGAGAACACTTGCCTCGACGCGTGCTTTCACCTTTATACCTGGCTTTCGGGCGGAATCGGACTCTCGGGCTCGATCTCCTCCCTTCTCTCTCTAGAATCGGCGCCTCCTCTCTCCTCAAACCCTCGGTCCCGATCGAAAAATGGGAGAAAAGAGGGCGCGGCGCGTTTTTATACTGCGCCGGCCGCTCGAGCGGCCGGCGAGCGGCCAGCGAGCGGCCAGGCTTCGGGCAGCCACCGCTCGAGCGCCCTTCGAGCGCCCTGCCAGCCAGCCACGGGCCGGTTCTGGTTTATCCGCTCGAGCTTCGGCTCGAGCGCCCAGCAGGCGCAAGCCTGCTGGCAGGGCTTCAGCATCCCGGACCCAAATAATTTCCCGATTTTTTCTCCGATACTAAACCTTAATCATCCCATAAGATTAGTATTAATCATTAACATACTAATCACCTCATAATTGTCGGGTTCACAAATCCGGAACCTCACAGTCCTGTTAATAAAAAAGCACTCCGTCTTGTTAAGGAGAAAGGCACTCCGTCCAAAATGCACTCTGTCCAAAAAGAACTCCGGCCTTAAGAAGAAAACGAACTCCTGTTTTAAAAGGAATTTCACTCCGGGTTTTTGAGAAGAAAATGCACTCCGGTTTTTAAGAAGAAAATGCACTCCGGTTTTTAAGAAGGAATTTGCACTCCGGATTTATGAAATTTCAGCTTTTAAAGTACTCCGCCCTTTGAGTAAAATGCACTCCGGTTTTTAAGAAGAAAATGCACTCCGGATTTTAAGAAGAAAATGCACTCCGATTTTTAAGAAGGAATTTGCACTCCAGATTTATGAAACTTTGGCTTTTAAAATACTCCGTCCTTTGAGTAAAATGCACTCCGATTTTTAACAAGAAAATGCACTTAGGTTTTTAAGAAGAAAATGCACTCCGGTTTTTAAGAAGGAATTTGCACTCCGGATTTATGAAACTTCGGCTTTTAAAGTACTCCGTCCTTTGAGTAAAATGCACTCCGATTTTTAAGAAGAAAATGCACTCCGGTTTTTAAGAAGAAAATGCACTCCGGTTTTTAAGAAGGAATTTACACTCCGGATGTATGAAACTTTGGCTTTTAAAGTACTCCGTCCTTTGAGTAAAAAGCACTCTGTCTCCTTGAGTAAAAAGCACTCCGTCCTGTTAATGAAAATCACTCCGTGCTACTAATGAAAAGCACTCCGTCCCATTAATGAAAAGCACTCCATCCCTATTAATGAAAAGCACTCCGTCCCATTAATGAAAAGGACTCCATCCAAAGTGAGCTCCGTCCTTTTTAAAAAGTACTCCGTCCAAGCATTCTGAAGTACAGCATTATGAAGAAAATGAACTCCGGCCTTAATGTGAAATGAACTTTGGCTTTTTAAGTTTATGCACTCCGACCCTTCCTTGATAAAATCCAAACCGGCCCCAAGTATAAATTGTTCCCAAAAATATATATACCAACCTGTACCTAGGAAATTTACATGTATATAGCTAAAGATATATTATGCAAATCTGAGTTCGAAAAGGGGTTTTTAATAAAAATATAAATGATAACCGACCTCGGGGCTTTGTACAAGGAGGAAAAGAGAGCCGACCTTGGGGCTTTGTACAAAGAGAAAATGATAGCCGACCTCGGGGCTTTGTACAAGGAGGAAAAGAGAGCCGACCTCGGGGCTTTGTACAAGGAGGAAATAAGAGCCGACCTCGGAGCTTTGTACAAGGAGGAAATGAGAACCGACCTTGGGGCTTTGTACAAGGAGGAAAAGAGAGCCGACCTCGGGGCTTTGTACAAGGAGGAAAAGAGAGCCGACCTCGGGGCTTTGTACAAGGAGGAAAATAATATGAAGT
>JAODPA010125892.1:0-17467 GCA_025585075.1 Nepenthes mirabilis
TATGACAGACTTTATATTATGCTGTTGAAGGCATTGTTGGTTTTGTTGCAAATAATTAAATTATTTATTATTATTGTTTTGTGGTTTGAAAAAATTAGAAAATTTATAACTCCCTAAAAATGGAATCGCTCAATTTCTCTAACCATCGACTCTTAGCAAGCAAATTCGAAGTGAACCAAAAAAATAAAATCGAAATCTTAAAAAACTATAAAATTGGAAAATCCTAAACGCCCAGGATCAATACTTAGAATTACTGAAATGGCAACGGCAAAACGCCCACCCCCCAGAGTACGGCAGGACATTCCTTTAAATAATTAAATTTATATAACCTTTACAATTATTTTTAAAATTTTTATTTTCAGGTAATTTTACAAGTTGTGTTTTCTTTATTTTTTTTTGGGAAGCGATGGGCCATATGGGCTTTGGACATGCCGTCCCGATGTCTCATCCCTTTTTTCGATTTTTCAGGCGATTTCGGTTTCTTCGTGCTTTTTCTCCTGTCCCTCATCATCTTTGACTCGTACTTGCTCTGATGCGACCGCCATCCTGAATCCGATTCTCTCTCCTCCGAGCAACGTTACGTTTTCTTGCAGCTCCTGGTGGACTTGTCTGCACTGCGCGCTCTCTAGCCGGAGAAGCCGGTCGTCGCCGGAAAACCATCCTTCGGCTACTCCAGAGTTGTTGCGCGTACATTTCTTCTCGGGCGACTTCAGCGCGACGGGACGCTGTTGGAGTTTGTTCTGGTTTCAGTTTGCTTGTTTTAGGTGGAGAGTTAGGGGCAGATCTGAGGTCTATGTGTGGCTGTATTGTGTTGTGTGAAGGAGTGTGAAGCAGAGGAGTTTTGGAGAGAGAGGGTGGAGGGTGGAGTTTGATGTTTAGTTAGTTGAATGGTCGTAGATGATGAGTGGGAGTGATGTGAGAGATCGCAGAGGGTGGTCCTTAGGAGAATCTCTCACATGGAATGGCAGATCTTGTTAGCTATGGTAATGCCGACCGTGACATTGAGCGGGTATGCTTCCCTCCTTCCTTTTTCTTCTTCTTCTCTTCTTTTTCTATTTTGAGATTAAAATTTATAAAATTTATCAGTTCTCTGTTTTTTTTCCCCTGGCGGATTGTATGTCAAGAGGATAATTTTAGTTGATTCATTGATTTATTTGATGATCCTTTGATAAATATTTTGGTCAACTGGAAAAAAAAGGCCTCTGAACAGGCTCTGGAAATTTGAATTTCTATCGACCATAAACGAGTGCTGTTTCATCGTTTGGTTGATGACATTGTGGCCATTTTTTTACTGATTTGACAGAACAATTTGCTGCTAATTTATGGTAAGGTTGCCATTAACGAGCCAAGTGACATCACTTTGGTACTTTTCCCGTATTTTCGAGGATGGCGTATACTCTAATTTAGTTTAGGAGCGGTAGTTTTGTTTTGTTTTCTTTTTTTCCCCCCTCGATGGTGTGGAGATGGCTTTTTTATTTTCCTCTTGGGTTTGGACGTCCTGAATTTATTTCCTTGTGTTCTGACTAGTTGTTGCAGAGAGAAGCGAAAAAGGGATTTCAAGGGTAGGAGGAGACGCTTTACACCAGGGGTATTCTTGATTCCAATTCCATTTTGAGCCAACATGTTGGAAGAATTTATGATTCGCATTCTCTCCGATTTATTTCACACCACAAACTCAACTCGGCCCGTTTATTTCACACCCCAAACTCATCCCGGCCCCTAGGAATTTTTTTTTTTGTGGGTTCTTGGGTGGAGGATGACATTGACAAGGGTACCATTAGATGTCATGGCAAATCATGTCAATAAATTGTTCAAATTTTCATTACCACTAAATTGCACCATGCCATGTACGGATGTACCACTAATTCTTATTGGACAAGTGGACATCATGCTTAGTATCTTTCCTGGTCTAGCTTTTAAATAGATTAACTTCTTTAGGAAGCCACAGTTGGCCGAACATGAGTGTATGCCAAAGAACTTCTTGGCTTTTCAGAGAACTGAAATGTGGACTTTTAGCTGCGTAAGTTTTTTGCAGTGCTTCTAAAGGAGCTCTACTCTAGACTCACCTCTACAGAAACTCCATCTGGACCAAAAAAGTTCTTTTTATATGGCTTGATCTGACTTTTGAAGCATCATATTTGATCTAGAAGGTGATGACGGCCCAAACAGGGTGTACACTAACTACTTCTGGCTTCTCTTTCGTTACCAATTTTTAAAAAGCCTACTTTTGGCATCTCAAAGATATGTGAGAGTATCATGCAAAAGGCATTGGTAAAATATGTTGTGGATGCAAATTTTGTTTTACTTTTGACCAAATCAAATGTGAATATATACATAAAATCTAGTCAATTTAATCATATATTTATATGTTTGAAGAGTTTTAGTTAACTTTATCAAATTAGGTTTAATAGATATCTTTTTTGCCCATTAAAAAAATATTCCAAAGTTTTGATGTATGTGTGTTTTGTGTCTATACAAAATGTGTGGATTTATACTTTTTTTAAAAAGATTTGGGTATACTTAAAATATATGGATATCAGCTTCCAAGAGCGATGCAAAACACCGGTATTGGGATCTCTCCTACTGATATCAGCTGATATCTGTTACATGATTTCAACAGTGTAGTAGAGTAACTTATTAAGAAGTTGCAACTATAACATGATGAAATTTACTATTTTAGAAAGATATTTTATTGCAGACAAGCTTTATTCCAACCATTTTATGGAGACTCTATTCTGTTTAAATAAGTAATCCAATGATAGTATTGTTGGTGAGTTCCATTCTCCAATTTGTCCAGTTTGAAAATTTGTGTATATTGTATGGAGGAGTTGAAGTTAATGTGTAACGTGGGGATTTATGTTGATTAGGAAGTATTGAACATATAACTCTTATTTCCAGTTAATTGTCATGCCATAAAGGATGACAGTCCCCATGGCTCTTGCATTTCATGGTTTGGGGAAGCAAACCAAGATGCAAGTTCCTGCTTAATAGACTGCTTGAATCCATTGAACAGGTCCAAGGAAAATACCATATTGCTACCTTGCATTGCAGAAAATGGTGATTAACAGACTCACTCTGCTTGTGGCAGAGAACACAAACATTTGCCAAAGTGAATCCCCTCATTTTGTAGATCTTCAAGTGCTAAGTTGTCTCCTAAGCTGCTTCCCAGGCAAAAAAAGGCATTTATTGGGGGGGGGGGTGAGCAGGGGGCTTCTAAATTATCTTCCAAAATAAGATTTTAGGCCACCTTTAGAAGCTGAATAAAAAAGACTGAACTGAAACAGAACCACTGAATTGTGGAGATGAACTCTTTCAAGTGTTCCTAAAGGTGATGCAATTTGTCAGGAATCAATAAATTATTTTTTGATATTTTTACACTTCAGAAAATTTTTGATATTTTTCTAAGTTAGATTGGTCTTGAAAGATATAATTTTAGGAAGATTTTTGTTTTTTGAGATCCATGTAGGATTAGGAAAGTAGTGTTGTAGTTTATATGTATTACCTTTAGTATTTGCTTATTTTGTAATTGCATTGAGTTTTTAATGTAGCATTGATATATCAATTTATTGGGTGTGGAATATGAATTGAAATTTGAGGAGGTCCTCCATCAATTGTTATCAGAAAGGTTTTGGTCGATTTGTGGAGTTGACATCATAGGATCATTGTCCACAAACTTTTGCTACCCCAGTCTGTTTCTCACCCTCCAGCCGTATTCATCTACGCTCAAAGAACTCAAACAAACTGTAGCTCCTCACGTTGGAACATATGAGTAATTCTGCTTCTGCTTGCACACTCCCCTCCTCTGCAAAACCTTTAAGAGCTACCACTACCATCTATGCTGGACCTTCCACCCTAAGAAGCATGAACACTCACATGACACAGACATGATATGACACCGACATATTATTTTTTAAAAATCAAGGGTATAAAACATTGGAGACACGTAAACAAAAATTATGATTTGTAATTTTTTTAATTGATGAATATTACTATTTTATATTAAATTTGAAATAAAAACATATTTTTCCTAAATCTCACACAAAATAAAATCATAGGAAGAAGTGGTAAACATTCATATAAGGATAATAACATTAATATAACTTTTATAGAAGGATAGATATCAAATATCAATGACAATCAATTTTAAAAAGATATTACTTTCAAATTTTTACGACTACATTTTCTTCATTGTCTCCATTCTATCACCATCATCAGTAAAACAATGCATCCTAACTTCGGCTCAGCTAATAAGAGGTGTGCATTTTTTAACTCTCCAATATCTCCGATTGAGGCAAATGCATATTTACAAATGTCTCACATCTTACTCGCTCATTGCAAGAATTATGAACTCCTCATTTAAAGTAAGCGAAGATTACTATGAATGAAAAACAAATCTTTAGTGCATTTTGGAGTCACTTTGTTCCTGCACAATAAATAGATAAGGGAGTAAGTACTTCAATTTCACTCACAATATAATGACAAAAATGGTTGCACAGGTAACTTTAAAACCAAATATTAGAACAAAGGCGCACTTGCACCATAGATAACCTATCAATTTTTCAGATTAATACTATAGCAACCACTAGTAGAATTAATATCCATAGATTGATTTGCCCTTGATGTAAAATTAGCAAACTCTATGTTGGCATCAGCTCAATCTTTCGGATTAGAGTATTATATTTTTATACATTTCATCCTCCATTGAGAAATTTTTATGCCGTTGTGTGGAGGAACTCTATTTAGCCATTTACTAAACCATTAATCGCTATAGTTTCTTATGAATTTAATAAACAAGAATGAAGTGTTAAAGTTAAATTCAATTTTGTTTAATGAATGTATAACTAAATAATACAAAAGTGATGAATAATAATATTTTAGTTACCTTGGATTTAGAAAATGGGTCATGCAATGAAGTGGGGTGTTGTTCTTGCTCTATCGGTCAATAAGAATGTTGGGTCATGCAATGAAGTGGGGTGTTCTTCTTATTCTATCGGTTAATAAGAATGTTGTACTTCATATCATAGAAAGTAGATGATTCTTCCATCCACTCTTTTAAATGCCTATATATTGCAATCTTCACTTTTTCAATCATGGTATCCCATATGTTATACATTAAGTGAAGACAATGCTTGTCCGTGTCAGAAGCCCTAAGCATGTCGTATATTGGAGTGGTGAAGGAAAGTTAGTAATCAATCTTATCCCATTAAATATCGTTTAAGAGTAACTCCTTCACATATCTAGCTATCCTCACATCATTTTCTCTATACATTTCCATTCTTTACTAATAACCAAAATTTAAAGTGCCGCCCTAATGAGTTTAAATCACTTCAACATAACAATAATCAGGGCAAAATGAGTAGTGGCCACTGGAAATAATTTCAAAGGAATATAGTCATTAAACACAGACATTCATATAGAGTGATTCATAATATAATTCTTGATAAACAAACAATTATCAGAAATTCGTATGATCCAAGAATACTTATTAAATGCTAGTTGATTGTTTTCCATGTCCTTTACGGCACAAATATTTTGCAAGGTAATATTAAGTATATGGATTACACATGAAGTTTAAAAGATGTGAAGATAAAGTTGGTGAATTAATGCATTGGCACCTGTACAATTTTTTGCATTATCGGTTATCATTTGAACTACATGGTTGGGACCTACCTCTCCTCAATAACTTCCTTCATCAAAATAAAGATAAAATGTTTATTATTTGTTTCCCTTGATTAATCAATTACGTTGAGAAATATAAGACTGCCTTTCATCACGGCCGTAAAGTTAATCAGTGGTCTTTTTTGAGAGTCATTCCACCCATCACTCACAAAAGTCATACATTTCTCTTTCTATATTTTTTTAATTGGTTGTAACAATCTTTTAATGTTAGCTTTCTCTTATTGAAGTAATATAGTTCTCAACAAATTATATCTAGATAGCAAATAACCCGCAAGTAAGTTATTGGCTGTAAAGGTATAAGAATTTATATAATATGGGTTCTTTACTAATTAAAATGGTAAGCTGGCAGGGTCAAACGTTCTAACAATCTCAGCATCCAATTGAAGACGTGTTGCATTGTTAAAAACTTTCGAAATAGGATTAGAAGAAGTATTTCCACTTGCAATTGTTTTCCTATTCTTTAGGTCAGACGCTCCTAGCATAAAGCTCCAAATTGTAGACTGGGTTTAGGAAGATCTTACACTGCCTAATGATATTTAGGCAGAAAAACAGACTTTTTTTTTGTATATTATTTTGCTCTCTTGCCTTTCTATCACTCTCCATTTTTTTTTTTTGTATTTTTACTATATTATTTGATATCACATTTTTTTGCAAGGACTAATCTCTAAACAGGATATTCTTAGTAAATGAGTATGAACCCTTGTGTAGAAAATTTTTTTTTCGTTTGATAACAAAAATTACATTGTCAATATAAGTTTTTACTTTTTTTATTAAGCTTGTCATATATTATAACATGTATCCATAAGGGATTATCATTGTCTTCCTCATTGAAAGGTGAAGATGAGCTAGTACCAACCATGGAAAATGATATATTAACAATAATCTATTGAAACAATAAACAAATAATTAATACAATATTACTTTTAAAAACTAAAAATAAAGTAGGAACTAGTTATTTGTCTTATTGTATAATATAATATCAATCAAATCTGTAGAATCTAGTTGTTACAATATTATAGTATTGTTACAGTAAATACTACTTTACAATGAATGCCTGATGAATGCCATCTAGACACTACAGTAAAGAATGGAGATATAAATCAGGTTTTTTTTTGTATTTGCAGACAAGGCTGATGCTAAATTGCTAGCGAATGTCTTCTCAAATCAATGGAAGGGTGTAGTAATTTACTGTAAAGAAGGGCTACTGTATAATCTTTTGTTCTTCTCAAATCAATCGTCTGTGGATGATTGAGCTTGGACATTGATAATATATGCTGCTATTTGTGTGTGATTGAGGTTCAACGGATGTGAAAATTGGAAAAAATAAGAAAGGAGAACCAAATCTATAAAAACAAATGTGAAAGTGAGAAGAAGGAATTTGATCTACTGAATGAAATGAAGAAATCAAATTCTAGGATAGTAGCTGTTGTGATGGAGGTTCAAAACTTTCAGTATTTTTTGGTTATCACCTTTGTTTGTGATGAATAAATCAAATTCCTGCTCCACGAAGGATCATTTGAGTTTTTGCCTTTGTTTACTTTATCTTCATATTCGTCTCCCCTCTGTTGAGTCTTGGCTGTATCTTGTAATTGTGAAAAATCGAATTCGACTGACAACTATGAAAGAAGCCTCTTGCAATTGTAAGAAATTTAGGAGTGGAAAGTGGGGACTATTGAATCCATAGTTTGACAGAAATGAAAGGGATAGATAGGGTTTAAGTTCTCAAATTTATAAAAAAAGCCCACATTTTTTGATATTTGCAAAATGGCCCACAATTTTAAAAAATTACAAAATCACTCAGTGCATTCAAAAAATGTCTAGATGTGTTTGAGATTGTTCAAAGTGCATAGAGACGTGTCTGGAACATGTCCAAAACATGTCAGACTAAAAAACATTAACATGTGTCAAAGCGTGTCCAACACGTATCTCAACGTGTCCTAGGTGTATCGGTGTCTGACACGTGTCAGACATCGACACTTCAAATTCGAGAGAGTTCCGTGCTTCCTAGCTTCCACCATTGACACCATCACCATTACCATATATTGATACCGAGCACATTAAAGACGGATAACATGCCTAAAGCCACCATCAAAGATCTGCCCCGCAAGTATCAGAAATATTCGCAAATGCTAGGTTGTGAAATTTCTAATTCTTGCTCTAAGGCTGATAAATCCTTAAACCACTGCAAATGGTACTGACTACCTCCCTAAAGCTTTCCCAACCATTGTTCTCCACAAGTTCTGCCCATTCCACTGACAACTGAACTTCCACGGCATCTTTTCATCACTCGAAGATGAGACTGTGTGGAATAATCTGGTATTTTGAAAAGGAAATATCTGGTATTTTGAATTTTCAGGAATAATTCCATTAGTTGTAGGATATTTATGTAATTTTGACAATTTTAGATTTTTTTTCCTAATTTTCATAGGCGATATGTTTTTGTGGAAGCTTCTGCTAGATTTTAAGTACATTTAGTATTAGGAAAGCAGTGTCAGATTTTCTGTATATGGTTATCAAAATCGTGAGCTGCAGCATTTAGGTTTCTACTTCTGCAGCTATATATTTGCACTTTTATCTGATAGGGCCACCCTACTTTTGTTCTCTTCTGGTTTTAATTACGTGCAGTTATATAGAGTGGTGCTTCATATAAATAGGTTAGTAGTACTGAACTTGTACCTTTGACTCTTGCAACCTACAGCTTAGTTTGGATGCTGGCAGAAGCAGTGTGAAGCAAAGGAAAAGAAAACATTTATGTTATCCTATGATAATTCTGAACTATTTTCTCCTTTCATGCTCTCCTATCTTCTAATAATCAACTTGTTTAAATGTTCTTGCTATTCTATATTTCAGTGAACATGGTACTCAAATCTACAGGAACTGTGTGCTGTTTTTGACTAAAGAACACGGAGGTTTTTAAGGCTCCTACCTCTAAAAGGGTTGGAGCTAGCTTAGACCTTTGTGCATAACTACCAAATTTATACAGAGATCAAGGCTCCTTACTCATATTCCAATTCGAGCAAAATTTCTATATTCTGATTTGAAAAATATTAGTTGCAGAAACTTTGAAGCATGAGCCCTCTGATTATTAAAAAAATGAAGTACAGAACTTACATAGCCATACCAGGTGGTGCTTTAAATTGATATTTGAAGCAGATCTGTGGTCTATATAGATTATATGTATACAGGGATGCATTTATCGGAGGGCTAAAATCTATGAGTTTACTATGTAATAAAAGGGTAATCCCTGTATATATTCATTTACAGTGTAGGGATTTACAGAGGAAAGGATATACTTTTTGGTCTGACATTTTAGGTGCAGGCATTGTGGGGTGTGAATGATAATCCCGCCACTTGGGTTTTTTAATTTTTTAATTTTTTGCAGGCTTTAATTGCGTTGAAGAAGGGTGCTCAGTTGCTTAAATATGGTCGCAAGGGAAAACCAAAGTTTTGTCCATTTCGACTTTCAAATGTAAGTCTGATGCTCCACCCATCTTCTTTAATTATGCTTTTGAACCTGCAATTTGATTGATATCCAACTAATGCATAAATTCTTTCTAATGTCTAAGTTGTTCTTATACAAAACTATGGATTTAGGGTTTTTTTTAATTGTTGGAAAGTGTTTGCGGAAAAACTTGTAATTTGTAGCTTCTGCCAATAGCACTTTTAGGGTGTTATTTAAAAAGCTATGGGCTAAAAGTTCTTAAAAGACTAAGAACAAGTTATAGATGACCTTAATTTGCTTTTAGGAAGTCTTTGAAGATCCTATTGATAGTTTTTTTTTTTTTTATCAAAAGCTGTTTCGGAAATGATGCCAAACAGGCCCTTAGTAAGTCCCTAGCTTTTAATTTTAGTATGTTGCCCTCATCTTTGAAGGATCTCTCCCTCTCGCTCTCCCTCTCTTTTGAGCCTCATAGAATTTGAGTTAGGATCAGTTGACAATTCATCTACATAACATGCTATTGAATTTGACTGAATTCAATAGATGACCTTAATTTGCTTTTAGGAAGTCTTTGAAGATCCTATTTATAGTTTTTTTTTTATTTATCAAAAGCTGTTTCAGAAATAATGCCAAACAGGCCCTTGGTAAGTCACTAGCTTTTAATTCAAGTATGTTGCCCTCATCTTTGAAGGATCTCTCTCTCTCTCTCTCTCTCTCTCTCTTGAGCCTCATAGAATTTGAGTTAGGATCAGTTGACAATTCATCTACATAACATGCTATTAAATTTGACTAAATTCAATAGATGAACTTAATTTTCTTTTAGGAAGTCTTTGAAAATCCCATTTATAGTTTTTTTTTTTTTAATCAAAAGCTGTTTCAGAAATGATGCCAAACAAGCCCTTAGTAAGTCACTAGCTTTTAATTTTAGCATGTTGCCCTCATCTTTGAAGGATCTCTCTCTCTCTCTCCCTCTTTCTTTCTCTCTCTCTCTCTCTTTCTCTCTTTTGAGCCTCATAGAATTTGAGTTAGGATCAGTTGACAATTCATCTACATAACATGCTATTGAATTTGACTGAATTTGCCTCATAATGAATTCATAAACCCTGTTTTGTATTTTAACTGATTTTTTGGGGGCTGATGAGACACATTTTCTTCACTACTCTATTATTGTGACATTGAGTTAGGGTTGTAGTTTATGGATTACTTACTCGTATGCGAGAGGATGTATTTGAAGATCTATTGTTTGCTTATGTAGTTAGCAAATTATCTAAAGATGCATGCCTCTCCCTCCCCGTATTCTTTTTTATTGTAATTTTTTTATGGGAAATTAGCTATGTAAATTTCTTTAGCACTGATACAGGGAAGAGGAAATAGAGGAAGAGAAGAAGAAGAGAAAGGGGAAGGGGGAAGAAACAGATAAGAGAACAAAGAAAGGTAGTAGTAGAGATGATCGAGAAGTATGAAGGATAATTATAATTTCTTAATATCAATTCAATTTATAAATAACTCATGAAATAATAGAGATAGGACTATTATAAAGAGGTACCATATTTCTGGGNGGATTTTTTTTTTTTTTTTTTGTAATTTTGGTTAAAAGGGGGGAGGGGCTCAGACACAACGGTTGACAAACCCTTGCATTTTTTTTTTTTTTTTGAAATGGCATGCATGCTGTGCAAGCGCGACATGTCATGGGCCATGGGCAGCACACGAGCAGAGAAGTCTTGGCTTGGCATGGTCGGGGTTTTGGATTGTGCTCAATATGACCCATACTAGTCACACCATGCTGTGCCTACCCCGGCCCATAGTTTGCTGCCTGCAGTGGCATGGCCTGTTTACCACCTTTAAAATTTATAATACTTGATCTCAACTCAAGAATCTTGAGGCGAAACCAGGAGAGTATAAAAATGTACTTTATTGTAAAACATTATAATATTGAAATATTACTAAACACTTGGTAAGGCTAGCGAGTTCATTGCTGAATATCGGAAAACTTGGGCTCAATGTGTGAGCTATTCTTGGTTGAGCTAGTTTGTCAATTTATTATTATTATTATTTTTTGCTGAGCCTATCTTAAGTAGTGATTTATCAGAAACTGGATATTGTTATTGTGATAGTAAGGTACTTTATAATTAGTTCAATTTATCTCTCTCAATTAGGATATTGTGAGGCAGGCGTTGGAAATTTTTCGAATAAGTGGGAGGGACTCACTCATGGCCCTCTGGTTGAAATCCCCAACTGATGACAAATAACTAATATGGATGGGCCAGGCTGGCCCAGACCATGTTGGGCCATGACTGGCATGGTTCTAGTTAACGCCTTAATGGGAGATCATGGATGCGACACACAGGACTATGTGATACTATGATAGATAGATGGTAATCAGGAAAATAAGGGAATAAAAGATGTAGATGTGGATTGTTGAGGGAAGTCAAGGGTAGCCTGGTGGTTGGCCACCCATTTATCCCAGGCAATGACCTTGGTTCAATTCTCACCCACTCATTCCATGTTACCTATCAAAAAGAGAATCCAGATGGAAAAATTTGTTAAAAGCTGGAAGCTTGTGCACTAGAAATAGAAAACCGTCACATCTATTGATCTCATTGTTAAAGAAAAGGAATGAAGCATCTGAGTAGTATTTTGCATGATGCCAGAGGGATTTCATTGTGGCTTTTATTGTACTACTGGATGGTGGTGAATGACATAGTGTTGTTTGAGTGTCATACATTTTACTTCCATTCTATAGTGTGCCAGTGTATTGGTTAAAGACTATTGATTGTTGGATGTTGAAAACTGCAGTTTGGTTCATATTTTTTGCTTTAAATGATTATACTCTGCCTCTTGTTGCTACTAATTTCGTTTTTGGACAGTAGTACTCAATAGTTGATCTCTATACGCGAAACCATTTTTATTGATGCTTATTTATTTGTAGTCTCTTTGTGCTATGATCGAAAATTTACGTGTAAATTAGACACTGCTTTGTGCATGCCAGAAGATGACTTATGGAGATCTTTTTCTGAGTATAAATTCTTCTCTTACCAATTGTGTGCTTATTTCAAAATTTCACAGGATGAAGCAAACTTGATTTGGTTATCAAGTGGCCATGAAAAGATTTTGAAGTTATCTTCTATTTCAAGAATAATCCCGGGTCAAAGAACTGTGAGATTTCTATTTAATTTTGTTTATCAAGTTACATACTTTACTGGATTCTCTTTTAGTGACTTGTGCAACTAATTTTATTTTCTGATGCCCCATCAGGCCATTTTTAGAAGGTATCTGTGTCCTGAAAGAGACTACTTGTCCTTTTCTCTTATATACAACAACGGAAAGAAGTCCCTTGATCTGGTTGATACCTAATTCCATTTCTTGTCTAGAAATTCTCATTCGCAGAAAATAGAGATAAAAAATTGGTTTTTTTTTTTTTATATATCAGATTTGCAAGGATAAAGTTGAGGCTGAGCTGTGGATTGCAGGCCTTACGAGATTGATATCTTGGGGGAAAGGTGGGCGCTCGAAAATTGACGGGTGGAGTGATGAAGGCCTTTGTTTCATTGTAAAGTATTCATTCCATATATCACAATACTTGTTTAATGTAAAGTTGGTGATAAAGGCCTCACCAACTGCTGTGGACGACCTGACATGTTTGTTGATTTATTTCAGGACAAAACAGACTCGACGACAAATAGTCCAAGTGATAGTTCAGTTAGTCTGACAAGATATCTTAGTTCCCCAGAGGTTCTCATTTTTGAGGCTGGTACTTCTCCCAAGCATAGCCAGTCAGATAGTTTTCTCCATTCTGAGAGGTCACATGTAGCTTTAGATGATACAAATATGCAAGTAAAAGGATCTGGCACAGATGTTTTTAGAGTTAGTGTTTCTAGTGCACCCAGCACTTCTAGTCATGGGTCAGCGGCTGATGATTGTGATGCCTTGGGAGATGTGTACATTTGGGGCGAGGTCATATGTGATAATTTAGCCAAAGTCGAGAGTGATAAAAATGTGAGTATCTTTAGCACTAGAGCAGATGTGCTTCTTCCCAGGCCACTGGAGTCTAATGTGGTTTTGGATGTACATCACATAGCTTGTGGGGTCAGGCATGCTGCCCTTGTCACCAGGCAGGGTGAGGTTTTCACTTGGGGAGAAGAATCTGGAGGACGATTGGGCCATGGTGTGGGGAAGAATGTTCTTCTGCCTCGTCTAGTTGAGCCTTTGGCAGCTTATAACTTCGACTTGGTTGCTTGTGGAGAATTTCATACGTGTGCCGTAACAATGTCTGGGGAACTTTATTCCTGGGGTGATGGCATTCATAATGCTGGACTCCTTGGTCATGGTACGGATGTCAGTCATTGGATACCTAAGAGAGTTGCAGGTCCACTTGAAGGACTCCAAGTTGCTTCAGTAACCTGTGGTCCATGGCACACTGCTTTGATAACAGCGTCTGGGCAGCTGTTTACATTTGGTGATGGGACTTTCGGTGTCCTGGGACATGGTGACAGAGAAAGCGTTTCATACCCAAGGGAAGTGGAATCTCTTTCAGGGTTAAGGACGATTGCTGTTGCATGTGGGGTGTGGCATACTGCAGCTGTTGTTGAGGTCATTGTGAATCAATCCAGTGCAACTGTTTCCTCAGGAAAATTATTCACTTGGGGTGATGGAGACAAAAATCGGCTTGGTCAAGGGGACAAGGAGCCACGGCTCAAACCCACGTGTGTGCCAGCACTTATTGACTACAATTTCCACAAAGTTGCCTGTGGGCATAGTTTAACTCTTGGCCTCACCACCTCAGGGCATGTTTTTACGATGGGGAGTTCCGTTTATGGTCAGCTTGGCAGTCCTATTTCTGATGGAAAGCTACCATGCTTGGTAGAAGATAAGCTTGCTGGAGAGACGGTTGAAGAGATTGCCTGTGGTGCATATCATGTGGCAGTATTGACTTCTAGGAATGAGGTTTATACATGGGGAAAAGGAGCAAATGGGAGGCTGGGTGATGGGGACATTGAAGACAGAAAAACACCAACACAGGTTGAAGCTTTAAGAGATAGACATGTTAAGTATATTGCTTGTGGCTCGACCTATACAGCAGCTATATGTCTTCACAAATGGGTGTCTGGAGCTGAGCAGTCTCAGTGTTCGATATGTAGACAGGCTTTTGGTTTTACTCGAAAGCGGCATAATTGCTATAACTGTGGGCTTGTCCACTGTCATTCATGTAGTTCTAGAAAAGCATTAAGAGCAGCTTTGGCCCCAAATCCTGGCAAACCATATCGTGTGTGTGATTCTTGTTTCTCAAAGCTGAGTAAGGTTTCAGAGGCTGGTACTATCAGCCGGAAGAATGCTGTGCCTCGCCTTTCAGGTGAAAACAAAGATAAGTTGGACAAGGCAGAGATAAGGCTATCCAAGTCCACCACGCCTTCTAATTTGGATCTTATTAAGCAATTAGATACGAAAGCTGCAAAGCAGGGGAAAAAGGCTGAGTCATTCTCATTGGTTCAATCTTCCCAAGCACCTTCTTTGTTACTGCTTAAAGATATTTTATCAGTCGATCCAAAGCGGACAGTTCCAAGACCAGTTCTTACGCCCTCTGGAGTTAATTCCAGGTCCGTTTCTCCCTTTTCTCAGAAACCAAGCCCTCCTCGTTCTGCAACTCCAGTTCCTACAACATCAGGCCTGTCTTTCTCCAAAAGTATTGCTGATAGCTTGAAGAAGACAAATGAACTTTTGAATGAAGAAATAGTTAAATTGCGTGCACAGGTGTGCCATTTTAGAGTTCTCTATATTTCATCAATCAATTTCTATTATAGTTCTTACATTGATGCTTGTGTGTCTTATTAGGTTGAGAGGCTGAGACAGCGGTGTGAACTCCAAGAGTTGGAGCTTCAGAAATCAACAAAGAAAGCTCAAGAAGCTTTGGCACTTGCTGCCGAGGAATCTGCAAAAACTAAAGCTGCAAAAGAAGTTATAAAATCACTTACAGCACAGGTTATTTTCCAGTTTGAGGACTCTTTTTTCTTCCTTAGCTTGTACGTGAATTCTTTGAGTATTTGTTCAGGATTGCTTTGTGGATAGTCGTACAGTTGGGTGCATTTTGCCAATATTGCTCATTGACGTTCTCCCTATCTAAAGAACTGACATAAACCAAATTATTCTAGAACATAATATTCTTTTACAATAAGTCATGGAATGAAATATTGTCATATGTATATTGGTTTTTATAAAAAAATCTTGACATTTCACCATATTGATGATTTATTACAATATTTTAGTTGATATTCAAAATGGCCGATATGTGCAATACTTGTCTGATATATCAGCTATATTTTCTTGTCAGATTTTGACATGGAGATTTCTTTCTTCCAATTTTTCCGATAACAACACGTATTGTCCAATATATCACATACCGATATGACCGTAAGTGATACATATACCAATATTTTCATCCATGCTCTAACCGAATAATCTAAGAGTTTTTTAACCTGAATCAGCTTGCAGTTCTTGTTTTCTCCTCGTACTTTTCAGTACTGTTTTAATGAGGACTTTGGCAGTTCTCTGTTGTTTATCCTCCCTGTAACATTTGAAAATCTTAATGGACATTTGAGTTGGTGTTTCCAGATATTTTCTATGAATATTTTTGCTCTACAATGAATAGTTGACGTGTCATCTAAATCTTGCTTGAAATGTTGTTCTGCCAATTGTTCTCAATGTGCACATCAGCTCAAAGATATGGCAGAGAGGTTGCCGCCTGGAGCTTATGACACAGAGAATAGCAAACTAGCATACCTACCGAATGGCTGGGAGTCTAATGGTGTTCATTCTCTCAATGCAAGTGGAGAGCACCAATTGAGATCTGATGCCATGAATGGCTTGTACTCAGCTTCAGCAGGACTTGACTCGGCTATTTTGAATGGAAATCAGGTTCCAATCCAATCACCTTTGGTTTCACATGCTACCCATGATTATAATCTCTATCAACAGAACCAAGGGCTCACGTCCTCAAATGATGGGGGAGACCATTCAGATGTCAAGCTGCCTAGTGCAGCTGAACTGCTCCTGGCAAGTGTCGGCAATGCATCTGAGGCCACTGCTGACAACAGGGATTCTGGGCTGCCTCAAGACGTCGAAAATGCTGCAAAGCTGAGGAACCCTGCTTCTCCGAATAACAGTAATCATGTTGAAGCCGAGTGGATTGAACAGTATGAGCCCGGTGTGTACATAACACTTATTGCCCTCCGGGATGGAACAAGAGATCTCAAACGGGTCCGTTTCAGGTAACTTGCTGATTCTGAGTAATGTTCTACATCTGTTTCAGAGATAAACGGGTCGATGAATAATTACAGAGATATGGACCATGAGGGATTGTGAGATATATTTGGCATTACCATCACTTCCTTCTTATGAGGAAAGTGCAGGCTGTCACATTAGCCATTAGTACCTTTGTTGAGTAGCACAAGTGTGCCACTCAGATAGCCTGGAGCTATGCTGCTAACAGTAGTGTCTCGATAACTGGTTTAATATTATTGCCTTTGGATCTACACGCAAGTAAATAATAAACCCACCCATCACCATGTCTATGAAAAAGTAGCTGTATCCTGTTGTCCATTGCATTTTTCGGGGGGATTATATATAGTTTATCGATGTTGCTGCCATTAAGAGGAGGATCCTAACACCCTACTCTTTTACCACCCCCCCCCTCTCTCTCCCCTCTCCCCCCCACCCCCCAATTTGGCCAAATTTATTCGCGTTTAATTCAATTAAAAGAATTGCATGCCACGTGAAACGTAGTCAAGGGAGAGGAAAGGATAGAGTGCTGCCGTGTGCTGAGAATTGCTGTAGGTTCAACTCAATAAGTGACTTTAGTGTAATATGTGGCTTGTTCTTGATTCTGCCTTGCAGCCGAAGAAGATTTGGGGAGCACCAAGCAGAAACATGGTGGTCAGAAAATCGTGAAAAGGTGTACGATAGATACAATGTTCGTGTATCCGACAAATCGTCGGTTGCTGGACAAGCTGGCCGAAGATCGGAGGGAGCCATCTCCCCCTCTTCTCAACATCAGTGAAAGTGGTTGAATTAGATGTGCCAGAGATGGCTCTTTTTTGCATTTGAGATTCTAATTATTGGAAGGATATGCAACACAGAATTTAGTTAGCATGAGCGAATACATTTTCCCATCTCTTTTCTTCATCATTGTGCCTTCCTCCACCGCTTATAATTCGCAGTTAGCAGCTGGTTAACCCTTTTGGCTATATTCGTAGTGTAAATAAAACCATTTATTTAAAGAGCTCCTGCTCGAGGAAAACTGAAGGTTATATTATTATTATTATTATATATAGAGATGGAGGGGTGATGCTTCCGAGT
>JAODPA010125903.1:0-17464 GCA_025585075.1 Nepenthes mirabilis
TATTCTGTTATTTAATTTTTTACACCTTTTTTATTATCTTTTTTTATTTTCAAACATTGGATGATTGAGTTACTGTTCTTTTTATTGTTTTGTTGCGTCCGAGAATTACGGCTACCTGTTTTGTGAAATATGGGCGGGCGGACGGATACGGGTAACACAAAATAAGTAGAGCACGAGCAGTATGATAGAATTACGATGACAATGAGAGAACACACAGATTTACGTGGAAAATCCCGTTAAATACAGAGGGGTAAAAAATCACGGGAATGGACGGGAGGTCCGAGAAGTTTCACTAATTTGTTAAAAGAGTACAATGAGAACTTACGGGATAATTCTCTTTTACCGGGAATTACAGTGTGAGAAGTCTGGCTTCTTTTTCTCTCCCTTCACTCTTTATCTTTTCTCTCGAGAGTTATTTGCTCAAGCGTGTTCAGATGGAAATTTTTCTGAATCCTTCTTCAGTAGCCTGAAAGGGAATATTTATAAGGAATGGGATGCCGTTAAAAGGGTGACATGTGGCACTGACGCATCAGCCTGCCTGCCACCACTACTGCTGGTGCGGCTGTGACAGGGACACCTGTCACAGCCTGCAGATACGGCGTGCAGGGGCGTATGCCCTGTAGGTACGGCGTGTCAGAGGCCGTTGAGTACCCGTGGAGGCGCGTGCAGCGCAAGCCATCCAAGCTGGCATCCTTGGTTTTTTTTGCTTTTCTGGTTGTCCTCGTCCCCATATGAGTCACAGTGACCTTTCAGACCGCCAATGCCATCCCTGGCTGCTTGGTTTGGTTCTGCGGGTGCTCGGAACAAGCTTAACCATTTGGGCCTAATTAGGCTTGTAGGCCTCTGGGACCAATTTACCCACGTGATCCTCTGGGCCTGCAATTGTTGTTTTAGGCCTTAGATTCCGAGACCCATCATGAGCCCCCCATGTCAAACTGTCCGAGGACTCGGCCGTTTGACATGCCTTGTGAACATCCTTCTGTCATGATAGCTCGCGGCCTTTATCTTTTGTTCACACGAGGCACGTCTGAGATCTCTTTACAAATCCGAGGCCTATCTTTCGCCGCCGTTTCATTTCCCTACGGAGTATTAAATGCGATATCCGATTGATGTGACGTCACTTCGAGAAGCCCCGAAGCCTACGCCTGCCTGCTGCGCATGGGGTATTGACTCGTGGCAAGGTCATAATGAGGGCGCTTTTTTTTCGTTTGAAATTTTCTTTAAATTCTCTGTCACGCCTTCATTCTTTCCCTCCTCTTTTTCGTTTCCCTGGCGTTCTCTGATATTCATTTCGCCATTGCATTTTCACTTCCTGCTGCCATGGCTCCCGACGTCGTAGACATAGCCTCTTCTCTTTCCCCTCAAGACCTTGAGCAAATCAGGACGAAATACGGCATTTTGGAGTCCGATTCGATGGTGGTTCCAGGTGCCGCAGAGAGGGCGTGCAGTCCTCCGAGCGATTTTATTGCTGTCTACGAGGTTCACATTAAAGGTGGACTTCGTTTTCCTGTTCCCACAGAGCTTTACCGTCTGATGAAGGAGCTGGCCGTCCCGTTCGCAAGGCTTCAGCCCAATGCTATCAGGTACTTGGTCTCCCTCTGTGTATTCGCTCGCTGTCACAGTAAAGTCCTTGAGGCGGTCATTGTGAAGGTCATGTTTCACTTTACTCATAATCTCGACTGGATAACCATGACCCCTCGCCTGGAGTTTACGGAGATGAGTGGAGGGAATCCGGATTCCACGAAAAGGTGGAAGGACAAATTCTTTTTTCCGAGAGTTGCTGAGGATTGCGAGCTCTCGCCCGTGTGGGGAAACATGGCGAGTAAATATGGCTCTGATGCTACTGATGAGGAGAGAGAAGTCGCCAAGGAGGTTACGGACTTAGTGATGGCGAACCTTGGCAGCTTCAACGTGGGGAAAAAAAATATTTAGTTGTCTCCTGAGAAATTGGTTGAGGCCAAGTGGGCGACGTTGTCTGGGAATTCTGCCACTGCAACTCCGAAGAAGAAGAAGAAGAAGAAGAAGTTGAGAAAAAGAGAGAGTCCCCTCGTCATCCAGGAGCCGTCCGAGAGGCCTCAGAAGAGTCTGCGGACTGAGGCCCCAGAGGATCCACTGAGCATTGTTGGTGAGTCCTCGTCGGGAGACGATGACTCCGTTATTGCCCCCATGGTTAAGAAGGCCATGAGGTTGGTTTCTGGTCCTCTTGCGGAGTCTGGGGTCACCGCTCCTTCTTCCTCTAGTACCGAGGCCCATCATGAGGTCTTGCCCATCTCTGCGGGTCCCTCGTCTGACGACCCTATTGCTTTTGATGCCTCGGAGGAGGCAACTTTTGATATCATAGTGGAGCCTTGCGAAATGGAGGCAACCGTCGCTACTACTGTTGAGAATCTTTTTGATATTCTTAGTGGCGATGAACCTGAGGTCGCGGTCTTAGAGATCCTGGCCGCCGCTGGGGCCTCGGATGTGGCGGAGCCCCCCATTCCTGAAGGTCCTCCACCCGAGGCTGCTTTTGATATTTCTGCGATGTCCGCGGAGTGCCCACTCGTGGCTGAGACCTCAAGGGAGCACGGCCCAACTCAAGATCCTGTGGTTTCTAAGGTACTTTGCCATCTTCTCATTTACCTTGCTTCCTGTTGCCTATATCTAAGTGACCCTGGTTCCCTAGTTCCTCTTGCAGCTCCAGGATCTAATTGGTGGCCTTAGCCAGCTGGTGGGCGAAGTCACTCAGTCTCGTTCGGAGGCGGAGTCTTCGAGGGCCGTTCAGGAGGAGAACCTGCGGCTACATGCGGCGCTTGCTGAGGCCATCGCGAAGAGCGCTTCATCTGAGGATACCCTGAGACTCTTACAAGTCCAATATGGATTCCTCCTCGAATGAAACCTTCAGTTGGAGGAGGCGCTGAGGGCCTCGATGAAGGCTACGGACATAGCCCCCCTGCTAGAGACCAAGTTCTGGGATGGCATTCATTTATGCCGCCGGCTGATGCAGCTCCTGTATTCACGGTTCCCCACTGCTGTGCTGGATCCAAGCAATGCGAGTGCCGCACGCCTCCAGGACGTGTACGGTCTTCGAAGTAGGCCATTTGCTGGGTCCTTGGATCCAAGCTCCTCAGCGGGTCCTCGCTCCTCAGACCAGCCGGGAACTTCAAGTCACGGAGAGGACTCTTTGTCTTTAGAAGAGCAATCCAGAGCCGTTCCACCTCAGGGTCCTGACGAGGGCTAGCTTTCGTTTTTCCTTTCCCACTGTTGTATTGCATATATGAATAAAAAGGAAACCCTTGAGTTTATCACGGGTGTTTTGTTCTTTACTCTCGATTCTTAGAGTATACTTCGAATGATCTTCTTTCTTTTTTTTATTTATTTACTCTGACGAATCTGAGTTTTGAGTACGACCTCTTGGGCCGCTCAGACGGATCCGAGTTTTGAGTATGACCTCTTGGGCCGCTCGGACGGATCCGAGTTTTGAGTACGACCTCTTGGGCCGCTCGGACGAATCCGAGTTTTGAGTACGACCTCTTGGGCCGCTCTGACGGATCCGAGTTTGAGTACGACCTCTTGGGCCACTCGGACGAATCCGAGTTTTGAGTACGACCTCTTGGGCAGCTCGGACAGATCCGAGTTTTCAGTATGACCTCTTGGGCCGCTCGGACGAATCTGAGTTTTGAGTACGACCTCTTGGGCTGCTCGGACGGATCCAAGTTTTGAGTACGACCTCTTGGGCCGCTCGGACGAATCTGAGTTTTGAGTACGACCTCTTGGGCCGCTCGGAAGGATCCAAGTTTTGTTTGTTGGGGATGACCCGCCTGTCACTGGTAGTATCTCCTAAGGTGAGTGGCATTCCAAGTCCGGGGTATCAGCTTGTCCTCTTGGGTGCGCAACTTGTAAGCCCCTCCTCATAGGATGGCGGAGACAAAAAACGGTCCTTCCCAGTTTGGCGAGAGTTTGTTTCTGCCGGCGTTTTTTTTCGTAGCTTCCACGCTTCTCAGTACAAGATCCCCAACCTCAAATTGTCGCGCCTTCACTTTCTTGTTGTAATAGTGGGCCACCCGTTGCTGGTAAGCTGCTATCCTAAGCCTTGCCTGATCGTGAACCTCCTCAAGCGGGTTCAGGCTCTCTCGGAGTCTCTGGCTGTTATCCGTTGTGCTGAAGCATCTAACCTAAGGGCTGGCGAGGCCCACTTCTATTGGGATAACAGCTTTGACCCCATAGCAGAGACTGAAAGGGGTCTCTCTTATGGGTTCTCTGGGCGTTGTCCTGTATGACCAGAGGATCAAGGGCAGCTCATGTACCCATGAGCCCTCGGAAGACTCTAGTTTGGTCTTCAGCCCATGTAGGATGGTGCGGTTCGTCACTTCCACCTGCCCATTGGCTTGCGGGTACACTACTGACGTATACACCAAGTTGATTCTTAGGCTTGTGCAATATTTAGTGAATCTTTTTTCGGTGAACTGCGTCCCGTTGTCAGTCACAATACACTCCGGTATTCCAAACTTGCATACGATATTCTGCCGGAGGAACTCCGTCGCATTCTGCTCCGTTATCCTAGCTAGCGGCACTACTTCCACCCATTTGGTGAAGTAGTCTATTCCAACAATCAGGAACTTCCTTTGTCCGGGAGCGAGGGGAAGTGGTTCGAGGATGTCGAGCCCCCATTGAGAGAACGACCACGGGGACTGCAGCGCCCGGAGATCCGTGTGGGGGCAATGGCTCATGTTGCTGTGAAGTTGGCAGTTTTTGCATTTGCGCACAAAGTCCATGGCATCGTACCTCATTGTTTGCCAGTAGTATCCTTGTCTCATGAGCTTAAAAGTTAGGTTCTTTCCTCCGATGTGGGATCCACATACTCCGAGATGCACCTCCTGGAGGGCGTACTTGGCCTCCTCTGGGGTGAGACACCTTAGGTAGGGGGCTGAGAAGCCCCGCTGATACAGCTGGCCGTCCATGATCCTGTACCAGCACGCCGTCTTCTTTACCTTCTTGGCTTCGTTTGGATCCTCGGACAGCGAGCCATCAGATAAGTACTTCAGATAAGGAGTCATCCAGGTGCTCCCGTCCACGACTTGCATTACCTCCTGCTCAAGGTCTTCGACGCTGGACCTGCTCAGGACTTCGTGCATCCCCCTAGCGTACTGTTCAGGATCCCCAGGAGTCGCGGCCTGTGCAAGCACGTTAGCCTTGGCATTTTCCTCTCGCGGGATGTGGACGAACTCGGTGGTCTTGAAGTCCATGATCATGCCCTTAACCTTGGAAAGGTATTTGGACAGCTGAGCATTGTTGACATCGAAGCTTCCACGAACCTGGTTGATGACCAATTCAGAGTTGCTGTAGATAATCAATTCCCTGGCCAAACATTCTTTGGCCAGTCGAAGTCTAGCCAGTAAGGCCTCGTACTCTACAGCGTTATTCATATCCGAGAACCCTAGTGTCAGCGAGTACTTTATCTCCAACCCCTCGGGTGTGCGTAAGACAACTCCTGCTCCGCAGCGATCATTCATGGAGGAGCCGTCCACGTGTAAGGTCCAAGCAGACGCCCTGTTGAACTCGTCCGTCGTAGCTTGGCCCTCGTCGCAACCGGGCGGCATCATTGTCTCGACGAGGAAGTCCGCGAGCGCCTGTCCCTTCAGGGCTGGTCTCGGATGGAATTCTATATCAAATTCTCCCAATTCAATGGCCCACTTGATCAATCGCCCGAAGATCTTGGGTTTCTGCAAGATGGGCCTTAATGGCTGATCGGTTAGGACTACTATCTTGTGCGCCTGAAAATACGGTTTGAGCTTCCTTGCGGAGTATACCAATGCTAAGGCCACCTTCTCCGCGATAGGATACCTGGTCTCGGTGTCTGTGAGAGTCTTGCTCACGTAATATACGGGCTGCTGCCTGCCATGCTGTTCTCGCACTAGCGCCGAGCTCAGTGCTGTGTCGGATACAGAGAGGTACAGGTATAGCTCCTCACCCTGCTGTGGAGAAGCTAGAAGAGGCGGACTCGAGAGGTAACTCTTGAGTCCTCGGAATGCGTCCTCGCAGTCATCACTCCACCGGAAGTCCCGGGTTTTCGTTCCCCTCAGAGCTTTGAAAAACGGTAGGTGTTTCTCGGCCGACTTTGCCAGGAAACGGGAGAGGGCGGCCACTCGCCTAGTAAGCTGTTGAACTTTCTTTACCGTCCATGGGGACCGCATGTCTATGATCGCTTGGATCTTCTCTGGGTTCGCCTCGATTCCCCGGTGAGACACGATGTACCCCAAGAACTTTCCTGAGGCGACACCGAAAGTACACTTACTTGGATTTAGCTTCATTCCATGAGATCTAAGCACATGGAAGGTCTCGGCTAAGTCCCTCACGTGTTCGCTACTCGATCTGCTCTTGACGAGCATGTCATCAACGTCCACTTCCACAATTCTGCCTATCTGGTCCTTGAACATCTTGTTCACAAGTCGCTGATAGGTTGCCCCCGCGTTCTTGAGGCCAAAAGGCATCACCTTGTAGCAGTATGTCCCTTGGTCAGTATTGAACGACGTGTGCTCCTCGTCCTCGGGACTCATTCAGATCTGATTGTAACCTGAGTACACGTCCATGAAGCTCAAGAGTTCGTGACCGGACGTTGAATCCACAAGTTGGTCAATTCTGGGTAGTGGGAAGCTGTTCTTGGGGCATGCCTTGTTGAGGTCGGTGAAGTCTACGCACATCCTCCACTTCCCATTACTCTTTTTTACCATGACGACATTGGCCAACCAGTCCGGGTACTGCACCTCTCGGAAGAATCCGTCGTCCAGGAGTTTCTTCACCTCCTCGCGGACGGCCACTAACTTTTCAGTGGAGTAATTCCTACGCTTCTGTATGACCAGTTTGTGCCGAGGGTCGATGCCTAGCTTGTGGACAATGATCTCAGGAGAGATCCCGGGCATATCACTGGGGGACCATGTGAACACGTCTGTGTTTTCTCATAGGAAATTGGTGAGTTGGTCCCTGACAGTCTCTGGGAGTGAACTCCCTATTTAGACATACTTTTTCTGATCCGCGGGATCCAGGGGAACTCGGACTATTGGTTCTCCTGGCTGAGCATGCTGTGTTGTGGCCTCGTCCCTGAGGTCGAGGTCTTCCATGAGTTGTGGAAGTGTTACTTGCATGGTCTGCGCTAAATAACACATCTGTCCTGTCGACTGATCCCCGAGGACTTCTCCTATCCCACACGGGGTGGAAAACTTCATCTTTAGAGGCGGGATGGATGTTATTGCATTGAATGCGGCCAAGCAAGGCCGTCGAAGGATTGCATTATAGACCGAGGGCAGGTCCACAACCAGGAAGGTGAGGACCTTGGACGCCGTCCTCGAGTGCGTTCCCAAGGTTACCTCCAACTGGATGATACACTGGACGGGCACTGGCTCGTTGTCCAGCCCGTAAAGCTGCCCTTCTGGCGCTTTCATCCTATTTTTCTTAAGTCCTAGCTTGAAATAGGCATTAAGGTACAGCAAATTGCGAGAGCTTCCATTATCAACAAATACTCGTTTCATCTGGTAGTCATTTGCCCCATTAGAAACGAGCGCAGTTACAACCAGGGGGTCGGAGCGAGGAGAAGTTACATGGTCTAAGTCCCTATTACTAAAACAAATAACATCATCTTCACTCCTAAGACCCATCCTCGGCCACTTCGCTTCTGCCAGCACGCGCCCGTCTCCTCCAACCGGCCGGCTGGATATCATGTTGATGACCCCCGCAGCCACTCGATTCCTGGGGGGTTCAGCGTCTCTGCCGTCCGAGATCCTGGAAGTCTATCCAGGCCTCTGAAGGAAACGGTTGAGGTGTCCCCTCTTGATCAGGTCCTCAATCTCCTTCTGCAGAGTCCAACAGTCTTCCATGCTATGACACCCGAAACGGTGGTAGTCACAGTATTTTGACTGGTCCCCACCCTCCGGGTTCTTCAGTGGTTTAGACCACCTCCGAAACTTTTCTCCCCGAATCTGCATGAGGACGTTGGTGCGGGAGTCGTTTAGCGGCGTGAGGTGCACAGGCCGCGGCTCTCTCCAAGCGTTCTGCTCGGCTTTGTGCTGCTTCTTTGACGCCTGGGGACCTTGATAGTCCTCGGCCTTCCTTTTGCCCTCCACTGTCTTCTAGTGAGGGTGCTCGTCCCTCTCTGACCTTTTGGCGTCATTGGCTTTTTCGGCCGCGATATAAGCTCTGGCCACAGCCTCGACCTCTATGAAGGACTGCGGGCCCTTGTGGATGAGGTGCTTGAAGAAAGCACCTCCTTCGAGAGCCGAGAGGAAGGCGTTTAGCTTCACCTCGTCGGTCAGTCTCGGGATTTGCCTGGCCTCAGTTACAAACCGGGCCAAGAATCCCCTCAAGCTCTCCCTGGCGCCCTGCTTGATCCGGGTGAGGTGCCAGGGCTGTTTCTCCACTCTTCTGCTGGAGGCGAATTGAGACAGGAATGCTGTCGCTAAGTCTCCAAAGTCGCGGTTGGAGTCCGTGGGCATCCATAGAACCATATCCGTGCATCCCCTTTTAGAGTCAAAGGGAAGCACTAACACATGGTGGTCTCGTCCAGGCCTTGGAGGTTCAGGTGTTCCCTGAAATGATTGAGGTGGTCCATGGGATCACCACTGCCATCGTATACCTCCAGATTAGGCATTTTGAATTTTGGAGGGAGCATCCTCGTCCTAATCTCCGTAGAAAACGGAGACTGGAGCGTGTTAGCCCCTCCTCCACTACTCTCTCGGAGCACCAGATTCCATCCTCTTTTCGGTCTATCCTCCACTCGAGGTGGGATAGCCGCCTTCTTCTCGTTGAGGTAATGCCTCAACTCGTAGGGCTCCTGAAAGGTACGGCGCTCAAGGGCCGTGCGGGCTCCTCGTGGGGGAGTGTCTCGTGGAACCACCTCCTGGTCGCCGCGCTCGTGGCAGTTCCATTGGGTCCCAGAGTGACGCCTCTCAGGACTCTCTTCTCGGACCCGAGGACCAGGTTGGTCCTCAACCCTCTGCGGGGCTCTTCTGCTAGAGGCCACCTGGGTCCTTGGATTGTCGCGTCGACTGGGCGGCCTTTTGCTGCGATTGCCTTCTCTGTTCCCGCCCTGTGACGCTTCGGCCTGGGAGGCCCTGTCGAGAGCCCCCTTGAACTGCTCAATTTTGGAGCAAAGTGTGTTGAAGGCCAGGGACATGCCGTCTATCTTGGCCACCAAGCCCCTAACCACGGGGTCAGGGTGATTCTCCACCCCAGCACAGGGATCGAGGCCGCCACCGTGTGAGGGCACCTCTTTAGCGGGTGCACTCGCTTGTGCCCTCGTGTTCACCATTCCGAGGCTTGAAGTTAAAGTTGTTCGCGTACTTTAGGAAAAACGTGAAAAGCAGACTTTCAGTCACTTCCCACAGACGACGCCAATGTTGCGTCCGAGAATTTCGGCCACCTGTTTTGTGAAATATGAGCGGGCGGACGAATACGGGCAACACAAGATAAGTAGAGCATGAGCAGTATGATAGAAGTACGAGGACAATGAGAGAACACGCAGATTTACGTGGAAAACCCCGTTAAATACAGAGGGGTAAAAAACCATGGGAACAGACGGGAGGTCTGAGAAGTTTCACTAATTTGTTAAAAGAGTACAATGAGAACTTGCGGGATAATTCTCTTTTACAAGGAATTACAGTGTGAGAAGTCTGGCTTCTTTCTCTCTCCCTTCACTCTTTCTTTTTTCTCTCGAGAGTTATCTGCTCAAGCGTGCTCAGATGGAAATTTTTCTGAATCCTTCTTCAGTAGCCTGAAAGGGAATATTTATAAGGAATGGGATGCCGTTAGAGGGGTGACACGTGGCACTGACGCATCAGCCTGCCTGCCACCAGTACTGCTGGTGCGGCTGTGACAGGGACACCTGTCACAGCCTGCAGATACGGTGTGCAGGGGCACATGCCCTGCAGGTACAGCGTGTCAGAGGCCGTTGAGTACTCGTGGAGGTGCGTGCTGCGCAAGCCATCCAAGCTGGCATCCTTGGTTATTTTTTCTTTTCTGGCTGTCCTCGTCTCCATATGAGTCACAGTGACCTTTCGGACCGCCAATGACATCCTTGGCTACTTGGTTTGGTTTTGCGAGCGCTCGGAACAAGCTTAACCATTTGGACCTAATTGGGCTTGTGGGCCTCTGGGACTAATTTACCCACATGATCCTCTGGGCCTGCAATTGTTATTTTGGGCCTTAAATTCTGAGACCCATCAAGTTTTATATTTCTATACTTTAATTTTATATACTTTGATTTTTGTCGTTGTTTAATGGCGTAGCCACTATGAGTGTTTTAATCTCTCACAATTTAAAATTTCGTTATTTAATTTTTTATATTATTTAATTAACTTTATGGCCACGTCACAAGCCACTCTCGTCACCACCAATTTAATATTTTGTTTTTCTTTTAATAATTTAAAAATATAAAATTAATACAAAATTAATTTCACATAAAATATCAACTTCCTAAAAATATGATATCCGACTAATCGAAAAGAATATAATAAACTTTCGTACACTTAGGTGATTAAAACAAAACGTACTTATTGAGGTTCGATCGATGCTTCAATGCCTTACCGTTGAATAAAACTTGCAATTTCTAAGCACCATAAAATGAATTCTTTAGCCAACAATGGCAGGATTTGTAACAAACCGTATTTTTAGTCAAAAATTCGGTAGAATTTTATCTGTAATACGGATATCTGTCAATACAAAACCTATACAAATTCATATACAAAATTCACAATATACACAAAACACAAATACAGGATCCAGATTGCCATAATAAATAATAGGTGACGCCGACGTCAAAACTCCATGTACGATGTCGATTCAAACGAGATGCCACTAAGTAACCAAATATAACCATACTGTTACAGACATTTGTCTTATTGGTATATTTCGTGACCACATGTATTATTGTATTGATATCGGTTTGTGGGTTGTCGGGTTAAAGTCCGTTTGGTCCGCCCTCCAGTCGCTCGAGCACATCCAAAGACGACCCGCTCGCCATGAGCTCGATTTCCGCTCGAGCTCGAAAACCAGTAGGGTGGCCGCTCGCCTCTCGCTCGCTAGCCGCTCGAGCCGCAAAACCAGTAGGTCGGCCGCTCGCTGCTCGCCCCTTGTCCGCTCGAGCCCCGCTTGAGCGCCGGCCCAACGAGCAGAATTTTCAAACGCGTTTTTGGCTCCACTATAAATTCTAGCCTTATTTTTTGAAACCCTAAGAATTCTGGAGAACTGATGTGCGTGCCTCTTTGTGAAGAAAACCCTCTCATGCTTCAAGATTATTGTTGCTTCTCTTGAGAAAACTAACACTACAATATTGCTCTACATGTTCAAACTAGTTTTCTCACCCACTTTCTTTCACCATTGAAATTTTGCCTTCTACCATCGTTGGAGACTTTGGTTAGTAAAGAAGGAGACTTGTTCGTAATTAGAAATTCAAGTGGTTTGAGGGAAGATTGACGTGAAGACCGGAAGGTGTCCAGTTTCGTTGCCGCGGGCAAATCCAAGGAGTTCATTGGTAGGGATCACGTGACGGGAGTAAGTCGGCTAGGTTAACGCGTCGTTACCACCCGGTCTGTAAGTTGATTTTCATAGTGCATTGCTTCCCTGGCCGTTGAAGCCCGGAGTGTTTTTCTCGATGCCGTGGGTATCGAGTTTTCACTTCGTCATCAAAAAAATTGAGTTTTTATCTTTATTGCTTATAATTATTTGTATCGTGCATACTTATTATCTCGTTTGCATCTAGAATTAAATATCCTTTACGTGTATTAGATATTTATTGTTATTTATTTTTGCTTCCGCTATAATTTTCAGGGTCGAAACTTGATTGTTCACGAAAGCACCAAAAGAGTGCTTTTTCAATTGGTATCAGAGACTCACCCCGATCCACGACCCCGATCTAGATGCATTCTAGTCAATCACTGTCCGTTCCTCCGTATTTTGATGGGAGCAATAATGCATACTGGAAAGTACGGATGAGAGCATTTTTAAAATCAATGGATGAATGAGTTTGGGTTAGTGCCCAAATTGGGTGGACGTCACCTACAAGTTCCGTCGATAACCAACCAAAAGCTGTGTCATTGTGGACTAAATAGGAACTTGATGCATGCAATTGGAATAGTAAGGGGTTACATGCTATATTTATGGCTGTTTTTCCAGAAGAATTTAAACGTATTTCTATGTATGAAAAATCTAAAGAAGCTTGGGACATTCCTAAAATTACTCACGAAGGTACGAAACTAGTCAAAAATTCAAAATTACAAATGCTCACCACTAAGTTTGAAGAGATACGCATGAAAAATGATGAGTCTTTTGATGAATTTTGTGCAAAATTGAATGACATTGTGAATTATACTTTCAATTTAGGTGAACGTATCCCTGAAAATAGAATTGTCTGAAAAGTACTTAGATCTTTGCCTGAATATTTTAGACCAAAAGTTACTGCCATTGAAGAAAGCAAAGACTTAGATAAACTGAGAATAGAAGAACTGGTAGGGTCTCTTCAAACATATGAGCACACTCTTCCTCAATCCAAGAAAAACAAATCAATTGCCCTGAAAACAGTAAAGGAAGAGAAAGATCGTCACTCAGACGATGAATCATGTAGTGATGAGGACTTTGCTCTGTTCGTTAAAAATTTTAAGAAATTTTTCAAAAATAAGAACAGCAAACGACCTTCTAAAGTATCTGATCTGTCTCACAATCCATTCAAAAAGGACAAAAAGGAAACGAGAGATGTTAAAACCAAGAAATCTCCAGGAATCCAATGTCATGAATGCTCCGGTTTCGGTCATATCCGGACGGAGTGTCCAAATTTTAAGCGTCAAAAAGGAAAAGCCTTAAATGTGTCTCTAACGGATGATGAAGATGACTCAAATCACAATGAACAATCCTCCGAGGATGATGAAATAAATTATATGGCATTCATGACATCTATCATCAACGGTGACGAAGCCTCAAGTGCATCTCCCGAACAGTCAGATTCTTCTCATGAAGAATCTGATAATGATTTTGATGGGCTTCAAGAAGCGTATGATAAACTTTTTAAGGAATGTTTGAAAGTGAAGAAAGTGAATAAAAGCTTAAACAGTAAACTCATCAACCTGGAAAGAGAAAAGGATGAAGTTGCAATGAAATTAAAGGATGCCACTGATATTCGTCTTGATTTGGAAAGTCAAAACAGCTCCTTAATCACTAGAATTAAGACTCTAGAAGTGGAGCTTGAGAACACTAAAGAGGATCTGAAAAAATTCTTAAGTGGAACCCAAAAACTTGATCATATGTTGGGAATTGGGAAAATGACTGGAAATAAAAAGGGTTTGGGATATGTTGAGAAAATCTCCCAACATGGTCCACAACCTAAAACTGTATTTGTTCCCGCTACAAAACCTCCACTCAAAAATACTATCACTCCCAAAGTCATTAAGACTGTGCCTCAATATGTGGAGAAAAGTTTTGTCCCAACACATTTGCCTAACTCATATAATCAAAAGGTCTATGAACAATTCTTTCAGACCTAAATTTGTGCCTACCTGCCATGCGTGTGGAAAAGTAGGTCATATTCGTCCTCGGTGCCACACTATGAATCTTCTGTACAACCAAAGACAAGGGCTAAAAATGAATAAACTCGTTGATCACATTCAGCACTTGGATGAACAAGTGAAAAGGTTAAATCAGAAAATGCATTCGGGAAGAAAAATTTGGGTAAAGAAAAGTGAACTGAAAAATTCTTCAAAAACAATCCAATGCCACGTTGCTCATATAGCTTTAAAAGCTCAAAATCAATCTCTGTGGTACTTGGATAGTGGATGCTCTAGACACATGTGTGAAAATAAAGCCATGTTCTCTTCAATGTCAGACCATCCTGATGGGACGGTTGTCTTTGGTGATGGCTCAAGAGCTCCTATCCTTGGTCGAGGCCTGATTGGTATTTCTGGTCTCTCGAAGCCATGTGATGTGTTGTATGTATCAGGATTGAAATCTAACCTCCTGAGTATTAGTCAATTTTGTGATGACAATTTTGAGGTCCGTTTCTTTCAAGATAAATGCTCCATTTATGACACAAATGGCTCAATTGTTTTAGAGGGAAAGAGAACTCCCGACAATCTTTATGGTATTGAGCCTAATAATATTCTTGAATGCAAATCTGCTAAAATTGACACAACTGAATTGTGGCATCAACGCCTTGGCCACCTAAATTTCAAAAGCTTGTCAAAAATTTCGAAGAAGAGTTGTGTTGAAGGACTACCAAAATTGTCAAATATAAAACAGCATGTGTGTGGTCCTTGTCAATTAGGAAAGCAAATTCGATCAAGTCACTCATCCCATAGTGACATCAACACTTCACGGCCTCTTGAATTAATTCATATGGACCTTATGGGGCCGTCTAGAACTGAAAGTTTAGGTGGTAAAAAGTACATTTTAGTTGTTGTGGATGATTTTTCTAGGTATTCATGGATAGATCTTATTCGAGAAAAATCTGATACTTTTGACCACGTAAAAACCTTGTGTAAAAGAATTGTGAATGAAAAAGGTACCTCTATCATTAGAATTCGGAGTGACCATGGCAAGGAATTTGAGAATTCAAATTTTGAAACATTTTGTAATGATGAGGGAATTCATCATGAATTTTCTTCTCCTATCACCCCTCAACAAAATGGGATTGTTGAGCGCAAAAATCGGGTGATTCAAGAAATGGCAAGAACAATGATGCAATGTAAAAATATTGCCATGCACTTCTGGGGCGAAGCCGTGAATACGGCTTGTCACATAATCAACCGGGTCTACCTAAGACCTGGGACAGAAACAACCCCTTATGAACTTTGGAAAGGAAAGAAACCAAATGTTAAGTATTTCCATATCTTCGGCTGTCAATGCTATATTCTACGTGATAGGGAAAACTTAGGAAAATTCGACTCAAAAAGTGATGAAGGAATATTCTTGGGATATTCCTTAACTAGTCGTGCCTATCGAGTCTACAATTTGCGCACTCAAACAGTTATGGAATCCATAAATGTTGTTGTGAATGATACTCCTCATGACCATCCTACAAGCACTGATTGCTCAAATCAAGATGATGATCATGATGACACCTTACCCAACATATCCTCTCCGAACATTGAGCAAGTAACTCCTACTGCCATTCCTACAAAGGAACCTTCTTCTAGAGTTAAGCTCAATCATCCAAAGGACCTAATGTTGGGCGATGTTAATGAAGGTATGAGGCTGCGTCGCCGCATTCTAAATCAGCTCGCCTATACCTGTTATGTCTCTCATATCGAACCCAAAAAGGTCGAAGAGGCATTGCTTGATGAGTGCTGGACTAATGCCATGCATGAGGAACTCAATCAATTTGTGAGAAATGATGTTTGGACCTTGGTTCCCCGACCTACCAATACAAATGTTATTGGAACCAAGTGGATCTTTAAAAATAAAACCGATGAAAATGGAAATATCACTCGGAATAAAGCCCGCCTTGTTGCTCAAGGATATACTCAGGTAGAAGGTATTGACTATGACGAGACTTTTGCCCCTGTGGCCCGTCTGGAGTCTATTCGTATCCTTCTATCTGTTGCTTGTACCATGGGTTTTAAATTATATCAAATGGATGTCAAAAGTGCATTTTTAAATGGGTTCATACAAGAAGAGGTCTATGTTGAACAACCGAAAGGCTTTGTGAACCCTACATTTCCTGACCATGTGTACAAACTCAAGAAGGCTCTCTACGGCCTTAAACAAGCTCCCCGAGCTTGGTACGATCGTCTTACTTCGTACCTAAATGAACATGGTTTTATTCGAGGGAGTGTTGATAAAACTCTATTTGTGCAAATGACTGACAAATGTATGTTGGTAGCCCAAGTTTATGTTGATGACATAGTCTTTGGCGCTACTGTCGACTCCCGGGCACATTCTTTTGCAAAATGTATGGCCTCTGAATTCGAAATGAGTATGATTGGAGAACTTACATACTTCCTTGGCTTACAAATTCGGCAACTCCCTCATGGTACCTTTATTTCCCAAGCAAAATATGCCAAGGACCTTGTCAAACGATTCAATCTTGATAACTCTAAACATACTCGATCTCCCATGAGCACCTCCTCCAAGTTGGATCGTGATCCTGCAGGCAAGAGTGTCGATCCCTCTCTTTACAGAAGTATGATCGGCAGTCTCTTATATTTGACGGCTAGCAGACCCGACATTGCATTTAGTGTCGGTGTCTGCGCCCGCTATCAATCTAATCCAAAAGAATCCCACTTAAGTGCTGTCAAGCGCGTTATTCGTTATATCAACGGGACGTCTGCTTTTGGAATTCTTTTCTCGAACGACTCAAATTTTGCTTTGGCCGGATACTCCGATGCTGATTGGGCCGAAAATATTGAGGATCGAAAGAGCACATCCGGTGGGTGTTTTTATGTCGGCTCCAATCTGGTAGCTTGGCTGAGTAAGAAACAAAATTCAATTTCATTGTCTACGGCCGAAGCCGAATACATCGCCGCCGGCAGCTGTTGCACTCAACTCCTATGGATGAAACAAATGCTTCTTGACTATGGTATTGTCCAGGACACTATGCAGATTTATTGTGACAATACTAGTGCAATAAATATTTCCAAAAATCCTGTGCAACATTCCCGCACCAAACATATCGATATTCGGCATCACTTCATACGTGAGCTGGTGGAAACTGGCGTTATATCACTTACACACACTCCAACCGAGCATCAGTTGGCCGATATCCTCACCAAACCATTAGACAGTGTGCGGTTTGAGTTTTTAAGAACTGCCCTCGGAGTGTGCTCACCGCCCGACGAATGAATCCTCCTCTTTCTAATTTAAAAAAAAAGGGGCGGATTTCTCCGCTCGCTCGCCTTGGGATCGAGCGGCCGCTGCCTGCCTTTATCTTCGAGCAGGCAGCAAGCGCTCTCCACACAAACCCTCACCCGTCTTCGTCGCTCCTGCCTTTCCTCTCTTCTTGCGTCGGCCGTCGTTCTCCTTCTCCTACTTCACCAGATTGGCCAGATCTACCCTCCGTCTTCTTGATTTTGGGCGTTCTCAAGGTAAATTCCTTCACCTCCTTCTCGATTTTTTTTGTGTCCACCGCCGTTCATGGTGGTTGCGGCCCGAAATTTACCTCCTTTATGGGTGGCTGTCTTCACGGATTACGATTTGCCTCCTCCTTCCTTCAAATCCACCTGTTCTTGCGTAGATTTGGTTCGTTGTCCCTGGATCCGTGAATCCTCGACCTTCCTTACCCATCGCCGTTCATGGCGTTTCCGGTGCCGATTTCCTCTCCTCACCACCCGGACGCTCCGATTCACTGTGTGGGTGCGTCCTCCTGCTGTCAATCGGCCGGAACCGTGCGTGCCGGCGGTGTAGCTCCGGTGGGCCTCTGGCGCTGCGTTCCGTGGGACTCGCCGGCTGCCCTGTGCCGTCCGTATCCCATCTCGCCGCCGTCGACCGTGAACGACGCACTGTTCACGGCGGC
>JAODPA010125914.1:0-12700 GCA_025585075.1 Nepenthes mirabilis
TATTATTATTTTTTCTATCTCAAGCTATTTCCTTCTCCTATAAAAAGATGACTTATATTTTATACACTAAAATATATAAAACTTTCTTTTCTCTCCTCATATTTCTGCAATAGGAATGAAAATTGTATTCCAAACCCTGGACAAATTAGTGCGTGTGTAGATTGTTCTTCTGTGTTCTATGTATGCTCACTCTAACATTTGTAGGAGCAGGAAAGGGTGACCAGTCGAATAGCACGACACCAAACTACAAACGCACACACAATCACTCAAACAGCAATATAAAGAAATGAAAAACAGAGGAGAAATACACCGAAATTTTTACGTGAAAAATCCTTTTAAAATAAGAAAAAAATCATGAAATTTTAGTCCACAAATGTATCCACTGTTTGAGGGTTGGTTACAGAAACCGCACGACTACATAAGTCCCTAAGAGACCGAGATGAAGGACGGAGCACAAGAATACACACACACTCACTGCTCTCTACTATACTGCACTCTTTACTCCTCATGAAATTCCTCACACTCTCACTCTATTTTCTGTAAATTACTCACATCAACACAATACAATATGTATACACGGCTGATGAGAGTGATGGCCATGCTATCATGGAGGACACCCGTACATGCAGCCATCTTATAGCCTGCAACTCTATAACAGCTCTGCAAATCGTCGTGCTCTGCAGAAACGGCTCGCCACTCTGCAAAAATTGTGCACATATTCTCACAGATCTCGCATGCTCAGAAGATCTTCAGAACTGATCTCCACGTGTGCTTTCTGTCTTCTAGTCCTTGGGCCTTCAAAAATGCCTCCAGGCATTGCTCATAGACCTCAGGCTCCGACAGCAGAAGGTTTTCGAATATTACATAATATTCACGTCCATTTTCAGAATCCACGCACGACTTGCTCAAGTTCACGGACAATACAAGCACATAAGTCCGAAGCCACATTCCCACAAATGGAGTGACCCCAATAGCATGCTTATCAAAGAAATCTAACGCTGCAGACAGTTACCTGATTGATTGCAGATCACCGTCTAATACAACAGTTGGCAGCTGCATCTTCGCGGTTGATAAATATACCTCAAAATTGATTGCCACCCCACAAGACATTTTGGGTAATATATCTCAAATTTGCTACTTTACCAAACGGCGAGAATTTTTACTGGGAATCCACAGACACATTGTCACTTAGCCAAACAGGAAGGCATTTTATTCGCCTTTATTTCTTTGGTGATTCTGAGATTCAGGGGAAGAAATGTATGGCTTTTGCTGGGACAACAGTTGTTAATGGGAACTGTATTTGCTTGGTTACACAGATAGGGATGGATACTGAGATCGGAAAGGTGCATTCTCAGATTCACGAGGCCTCTCAGAATGAGGAAGTTACACCGCTGAAGAAGAAGCTGAACGAGTTTGGTGAAATTTTGACTGCTATAATTGGAGTTATTTGGGCATTGCTGTGGCTCAGTAATCTGAAATATTTTCTTACTTGGGAATATGTTGATGGGTGGCCGAGGAATTTCAAGTTCTCATTTGAGAAATGCACATATTACTTTGAAATTGCTGTGGCATTGGCCGTGGCAGCAATTCCAGAGGGTTTACCTGCAGTTATCACAACATGTCTGGCACTTGGAACAAGAAAAATGGCCCAGAAGAATGCACTTGTTCGGAAATTGCCAAGTGTTGAGACTCTTGGTTGTACAGCTGTTATCTGTTCTGACAAAAATGGTACTTTAACTACAAATCAGATGGCAGTGGCAAATCTTGTTGCGATGGGTCGTTCCGCAGGTTCTATCCGAAAATCCATTGTAGAAGGGACTACCTACAGTCCTTTTGATGGTAGGATACTGTTACGAACCCCGTTTTCCCATATCCCGTTTTCCCATATCCCCCGTTTCCCGTATATATATATTTGGCTTGCGTTGAATGAAGAAAAAAGAGGAAAAATTAATATCTAGATTCTCTCTCTCCTGCGTCTTCCTCTTCTCTCTCTCTCTGTTCTGTTTTCCCTTTTTCTTCTCCCGGTTCCCTCTTCCTTCTCCGTCCCAGCACAATCCCCCTCTCCCTCTCCGCCAGAACTCCGCTCCCGTGGTTTACTGTCCTCGACGCCGGCGACCACATGGAGTCCGTAACAGATACAGGGTTGGCCAGCAGATGGCATGGATGCAAATCTTAAAATGATTGCAAAAGTTGCCGCTGTTTGTAATGATTCTGGGGTTGAACAATCTGGTAATCATTTTGTCGCAAATGGTATACCTACTGAGGCCGCCTTGAAGGTTAGACCACTCTTTTATTCAGATTTTCCAAATCAAATTTTGTCATGCAGATTCTGGATATCTATCTTTTTTGTGAAAGCTGAGTTGACATGTAGTAAGGCTAAGAATAAACGAATTTGCTCTACAAGCACTATATTTCAACTTTGCAACATATATCATGCTATTTCTAGCAACTAGCCCTTTCTGGCAATGAAACCATCAGTTTGGGGTTGTTAAACTATCATTATGCCTTCTCAAGGGATGTCAATTTGTTTCTTTGTCATATTTCTTCCTGCAAGCCATACTGAATGCTGAGTTCTATGAGAATATGCCATACCTGTTCCTATCTGAATTGTCTGCTTGGATTTTCAGGTTATGGTTGAGAAAATGAGCCTTCCCTGTGTGTTTGATCTTGGTTCCTCAGGGTCTGGTGATGTACTGCGTATGTTGCTACAATCCCTTGTTTCTATATTAGTATGATTGCTTTTATCACATCTGCTACTTTCTATATTCATGATCTGCTACTTTCTAATTTTATTGTTTCCAACCATAAAAGGCTGCTTTCAAGCTTGGAATAATTATGAACGTCGTATTGCAACTCTTGAATTTGACCGTGAGAGGAAATCCATGGGAGTTATAGTGACTTCAGGCTCTGGAAGTAAATCATTGCTAGTCAAGGTATGTTACAGAGCTTTTTAACCTGTAAATTTGTCCATCAGGAAAACTTATTTTCTGTTATTGAGATCCTCTACACCTAAACTCTCTCAAGAGAAAATGCAAAAAAGAAGAAAGAAAAGGCCATATGTCGCTCCATTTCGTACATTTATAGAGATCTCTAAGATATGATGTTGGATAACCACAAAATGACATGACTTTTTGGAATCTGGACATGCTGAACACTTGGTTTATCATGCTTAAACCTTCATTTGCTAGATAGAAATAGATTGATAGAGATTGAGTAATCCACCTTCATTTGCCATTGGGAAATCTGCATACAGGCTATGTACTTTAGAGTTGCATAAATTAAAGTTTATCTTTTGTTCTTTTTTTATCTTCCCAGTTCTAGTATTGAATTGTGATTTCATTCTTAATCATCACAAAGTAATCTATCTCTTTGTGGGTAAGATGAGAGGATGGTGGAATTGGTGGGGTTCCAACTCAGCAAGTGGGTAATCCACTTTCAGGATGTGAACATTGGTGATATATAAATTGACCTTTAGATATCCCTGGACCTTGAACATATTATTGCTGCAGTTAATATTGTTTTTAGATTTGATTTACGGAATCGGTTGCCTTATAGAGAATGATGCACTTAAATGTGTTATCTTATGATCAGTTATTATGACTTAGGACATCTTATATAGATGTTCAATTAGATTTCAAATTGCCTTTAAGAAATAGGGAAAATAAGAATTTTATTCTCCTTGTTGTGACTATTTGCTTGGTACAGATTGGAAAATCATTCTAAACAGGCTTATCAATTTTGTATTGCCATTGCTATTGTCTTTTAACATCTGAAAACTACTAAGTTTAATGTTACTGTGACAGGGTGCTGTGGAAAATGTGCTGAAGCGGAGCTCCTTTGTCCAGTTGCTTGATGGTTCTACCGTAAAACTGGATGAGAGTATGAAAAGTAAGATTTTAGAAAGCCTTGAAAATATGTCCAAGAATGCATTGCGTTGTTTAGGATTTGCATACAAGGAGGATCTTCCAGAAACATTTGCCACTTACAATGGTGATCACGATAATCCAGCTCACGAACACTTGCTTAATCCATCAAACTATTCTTCAATTGAGAGTGAGCTCATCTTTGTTGGTTTGGCTGGGATAAGAGTAGGATTCAACTGTCAATGCTTATCTTCAAGTTTCATGGTGGCAGTATCATATCACCAGTAAGTATATCCTGATGAGTGTTATTGATACGATCTTCACGTGTCCAACTGAATTTAGACAGAGCAAAGGAAGGAAGAATTCTAGGTGAGGGAAGAACGAGATGAAACCGGGATTTGAGGGAAGCAGGGAAGGGTAAGACTGAGAGACAGGGAAGAAGAAAGAGGGCAGAGAGAGAGTAGACAGAGAAGGAGAAAAACAGAAAGTATAATTGCTACCTTTAGTTGAGGCCAGTGCACGGGTATTTACCACCCAATACTCGTGTAACAGATTACAAGCACGTGGCACTCCTGCAGCTAAGTAACTAATCCCAACTATATCAACAATAAGACTAAAATGGGAAAAAATAATGAGCGGCGATTTTACCCTTGCTCAGATTTCACGCAACTGCCCCAAAAAATAAAAAATAAAAAAAAACAGGGAAACTTTGATAAATAACAAGGCTTTGATCTAACTCGTAGTAGATTGAAAAAAATAACACAAAATTTAAAACAGTATTTAATAGACTTGGTAGCTCACAGGTCCCCCTAAAATCCGACCTATAGAAAGAAGACTAATTTAGAAAGCCACAGCCTAACAATAACTTATCCAAACCAGAGATTTAGAATTCGTAACGGTAAGCCTAAGTGACACGACCCAAGATTGTCCAACAACACATGAGCCATCAAGGTTGGCTGTTGGATAGTTTCCATAGATACAGTTCAACCCGTTACAGTTCAATAGATGAGTCAAAACTACCATTATCACTATATGATCTTTCACACCTATAAGAGCATAAATTGTAAGCGGCAGCTGTCAACTTGTCACTCTAAAGATTACGGTGGTTCGGAATACTAGAGGTGGAGCATGATGACGGCTCCCCAAAAGATATAGAGCCGTAACATCTGTAACCCACAACCACAGGCACATGGTGTGGGCCACTTACGATTGCAAAGTTATCGAACTCAAGGGCTGGCTATCCAGTGCTCATTCTAATAATATATCCCATCCTCCATAGAAAAAAAGGGGGATTCTGATTTTCATTCTCAACTTTGATATGCAAATCGATTAAGCGATTAAGCATTTAAGTGTCTGAACATTCAAATGTCATGAGTGTTACCCTCTCTACCTTACACAAAAGTTACTTTCCTACAAGTACAATTCTAAAACCCAAAGTCATTCTTTAACGAGTGCACTTTTTAAAAAAAGTCACTTCCTCACAAGTACAAATTCCTTTAAGTTAAGCAGCGCACTAAATAGAGCCGAACCCTCCATCAAATAATCAATTTTTCTCATTTGTACATTCACGCATCTTATATTTTTCTGTCTTTCTCTCAATCGAAAAAAAATTTCTGATTTAAGCGTTAGAGTTTATACCAAGGAACGGGTCCCCGGTATATTTTTTCCTCTTTCTCTTCATCAAAAAATGATTTTTGATTTAAGCATTAGAGTATATATCGGGAAACAAGTCTCATGTATCTCTGATTTTTTATTTGTTTATTGTGGTATGTAGGATTCAAATTTTTAGTAGATAAAGATTGAACTTGCTTTAATTCGATCTATCGAGCGAGACAAAGTGACTTTCTAATTCATACGATAATTTAGATCGAGTGATGTATGAGTATTTTTTAATCGAATAAAACCAAAAAAATTTGACGAAGTTTTATATTTTTTTATGTAATTGATAAGATTGAAAATTATTTACATAATCTGAATTATTTTATATTAATTTGAGTAACTTTTGAGCTTTTTAAGATTTGACAATGGAGTAAGACTACCCATTGATAATTATTTATTTCTAAAATAAACTCCCTGCAATGACGCCCGCATAACCCTGAGGAAACCACCAGGAAGGTTCGTTGGTTTGCGTACTAATAATCAACACCGGTTGTTAATGGCGTACCGAAGAAAAGCATCGTTTGGCGACGTGGATTAACCTACTGACTTTTCCGATGTGGGGTGGATGCATGCTGTTAGTGGTAAGCAAAGGGAAAAGGAACCAAGGGGAGAGAGAGAGAGAGAATCGGAGGAAGCGCTTTCGATGTGATGAGTAGCAGATCTCCTCAGCCGTCACGATTGATTTCCTCTAGAGAGGGAAGCTTGGGAGGGAGCGAGGCAGAGGAGAATAGCTGCTGAGCGCAGTTTATCAGGCCTTTCCAATTTGGTAATTCCTGTCACAATAACCCTAATGTAATCGGCCTTTTTTTCGTTTCGCTATTTTTTTGTTGATTCTGATGCTTTTTTCCTCTCTTTGAACTCAGTGAATAAGTGTATTATACAAACTATGTCAAATGTGTATACGTTGTAGGGATTCGAGTATATGGATGCCAAGGGCCAGATCTTACTGCCGATTACTTGAATTATTCGTGGATTATTGCGCCATCAATTCGTCTGTGTTTCGGTATTGCGAAAATATTCTGATTTTTCATTGCTGGCGAAATCGAATCGAATACAATGGGGAAAGGAGGGCAGGATTATGGAAAAGGGGAGAATTTGAGCGGTCAACCGACAAAGTGTGAAGATCCCTTTGCGGCATGGGCGAAGGATGCTAAAGAGTGTGAACAGAAGTATGGAGTGAGCCTTGATTATGGTCTATCGACCGAAGAGGTTGGAAAGCGGCGCAAGATCTATGGTTTGAATGAACTAGATAAGCATGAAGGGCCGTCGATCTGGAGATTGATACTAGACCAGTTTAATGACACATTAGTTAGGATTTTGCTGTGTGCTGCTGTTGTATCTTTTGTGCTTGCTTTGTATGATGGGGAGGAAGGAGGGGAAAAGGAGATTACAGCATTTGTTGAGCCCTTGGTCATTTTTTTAATTCTGATTGTGAATGCTATTGTCGGGGTTTGGCAAGAGAACAATGCAGAAAAAGCATTGGAAGCTTTAAAAGAAATCCAATCTGAACATGCTATGGTCATTCGTGATGGGAAAAAGGTGGCTAATTTGCCTGCCAAAGAACTCGTGCCAGGTGATATAGTCGAGCTTAGGGTGGGTGATAAAGTGCCCGCTGATATGAGGGTTTTGAGTTTGATAAGCTCAACATTTAGGGTTGAGCAAGGGTCCTTGACAGGTGAGAGTGAAGCAGTTAGCAAGACCGTGAAAGCTGTACCAGAGGATTCAGAGATTCAGGGGAAGAAATGTATGGTTTTTGCTGGGACAACAGTTGTTAATGGGAGCTGTATTTGCTTGGTTACACAGACAGGGATGGATACTGAGATTGGAAAGGTGCATTCTCAGATTCACGGTGCCTCTCAGAATGAGGAAGATACACCGCTGAAGAAGAAGCTGAATGAATTTGGTGAAATTTTGACTGCTATAATTGGAGTTATTTGTGCATTGGTGTGGCTTATTAATCTGAAATATTTTCTTACTTGGGAATATGTTGATGGGTGGCCGAGGAATTTCAAGTTCTCATTTGAGAAATGCACATATTACTTCGAAATTGCTGTGGCATTGGCCGTGGCAGCAATTCCAGAGGGTTTACCTGCAGTTATCACAACATGTCTGGCACTTGGAACAAGAAAAATGGCCCAGAAGAATGCACTTGTTCGGAAATTGCCAAGTGTTGAGACTCTTGGTTGTACTACTGTTATCTGTTCTGACAAAACTGGTACTTTAACTACAAATCAGATGTCAGTGGCAAATCTTGTTGCGATCGGTCGTTCTGCAGGTTCTATCCGAAAATTCAATGTAGAAGGGACTACCTACAGTCCTTTTGATGGTAGGATACAGGGTTGGCCAGCAGGTGGCATGGATGCAAATCTTCAAATGATTGCAAAAGTTGCTGCTGTTTGTAATGATTCTGGGGTTGAACAATCTGGTAATCATTTTGTTGCAAATGGTATACCTACTGAGGCCGCCTTGAAGGTTAGACCACTCTTTTATTCAGATTTTCCAAATCAAATTTTGTCGTGCAGATTCTGGATATCTATCGTTTCTGTGAAAGCTGAGTTGACATGTAGTAAGGCTAAGAATAAACAAATTTGCTCTACAAGCACTATATTTCAACTTTGTAACATATATCATGCTATTGCTAGCAACTATCCCTTTCTGGCAATGAAACCATTAGTTTGGGGTTGTTAAACTGTCATTCTGCCTTCTCAAGGGATGTCAATTTATTGCTTTGTCATATTTCTTCCTGCATGCTATACTGAATGCTGAGTTCGATGAGCATATGCCATATCTGTTCCTATCTGAATTGTCTGTTTGGATTTTCAGGTTATGGTTGAGAAAATGGGCCTTCCCAGTGTGTTTGATCTTGGTTCCTCAGGGTCTGATGATGTACTGCGTATGTTGCTACAATCCCTTGTTTCTATATTAGTATGATTGCTTCTAGCACATCTTATTTATTATATTTATGATCTGCTACTTTCTGAATTTATTGTTTCCAACCATAAAAGGCTGCTGTCAAGCTTGGAATAATTCTGAACGTCGTATTGCAACTCTTGAATTTGACCGTGAGAGGAAATCCATGGGAGTTATAGTGACTTCAGGCTCTGGAAGTAAATCATTGCTAGTCAAGGTATGTTACAGAGCTTTTTAACTTGTAAATTTGTCCATCTGGAAAACTTATTTTCTGTTATTGAGATCCTCTACCCCTAAACACTCTCAAGAGAAAATGCAAAAAAGAAGAAAGGAAAGGCCATATGTTGCTCCATTTCATATATTTATAGAGATCTCTAAGATATGATGTTGGATAACCACAAAATGACATGACTTTTTGGAATCTGGACATGCTGAACACTTGGTTTATCATGCTTAAACCTTCATTTGCTAGATAGAAATTGATTGATAGAGATAGTGTAATCCACCTTCATTTGCCATTGGGTAATCTGCATACAGGCTATGTACTTTTGAGTTGCATAAATTAAGGGTTATCTTTTATTCTTTTTTTTTATCTTCCCAGTTCTAGTATTGAATTGTGATTTCATTCTTAATCATAACAAAGTAATCTATCTCTTTGTGGGTAAGATGAGAAGATGTTGGAATTGGTGGGGATCCAACTCAGCAAGTGGGTAATCCACTTTCAGGCTGTGTACATTGGTGATATATAAATTAACCTTTAGATATCACTGGATCTTGAACATACTATTGCTGCAGTTAATATTGTTTTTAGATTTGATTTACGGAATTGGTTGCCTTATAGAGAATGATGCACTTAAATTTGTTTTCTTATGATCAATTATTATGACTTAGGACATCTTATATAGATGTTCAATTAGATTTCAAATTGCCTTTAAGAAATTGTTGGAGGGAAAATAAGAATTTTATTCTCCTTTTTGTGACTATTTGCTTGGTACAGATTGGAAAATCATTCTAAACAGGCTTAGCAATTTTGTATTGCCATTGCTATTGTCTTGTAACATCTGAAACCTACCAAGTTTAATGTTATTGTGACAGGGTGCTGTGGAAAATGTGCTGGAGCGGAGCTCCTTTGTCCAGTTGCTTGATGGTTCTACTGTAAAACTGGATGAGAGTATGAAAAGTAAGATTTTAGAAAGCCTTGAAAATATGTCCAAGAATGCACTGCGTTGTTTAGGATTTGCATACAAGGAGGATCTTCCAGAAGCATTTGCCACTTACAATGGTGATCACGATCATCCGGCTCACGAACTCTTGCTTAATCCATCAAACTATTCTTCAATTGAGAGTGAGCTCATCTTTGTTGGCTTGGCTGGGATAAGAGTAAGATTCAACTGTTAATGCTTATCTTCAAGTTTCATGGTGGCAGTATCATATCACCTGTAAGTATATCCTGATGAGTGTTATTGTTTATTTGCTATTGTTGGAGGATCCTCCTCGTCAAGAGGTTCGCCAAGCAATTGGGGACTGCAGAGCCGCAGGCATCAGGGTAATTGTTATAACAGGTGATAACAAAAACACTGCAGAAGCTATTTGCCGTGAAATAGGTGTTTTTGGTCCAAATGAAGATTTTAGCTCGAGGAGTTTAACTGGGAGAGAGTTTATGGATCGCCCTGATCAGAAAAAGCATTTGAGACAAAGTGGAGGACTCCTGTTCTCTAGGGCTGAGCCCAGGCATAAGCAAGACATAGTTAGGTTGCTCAAAGAAGATGGTGATGTGGTTGCTATGACGGGGGATGGAGTAAATGATGCACCGGCACTGAAATTAGCAGACATTGGCATTGCGATGGGCATTGCTGGAACTGAGGTACTTTTTAGTTTGTTCCGTTGAATCTGTGATTCTATACTTCCAGAGATGTGTTCGGCATGCAAAAGTCCTTTTGCATATGAGGTAAAATTATATTGTTGGACCTACTATGGTTCTGAGTTATGTGCATAACATTTAATTCTGTATGAAGCAATTCTTCCATGACACCCTGCTCTTCTCGAGGTTTAACTTCTCCGATGCTTATATGTGTTGATTTGGGGGGTGTTGCTGCATGTACAATCCTTAGTGGGGATTATGGGCGTCCGTTTTTTCTTTACTTAGGATGAAATTATCATACGATGAGAAGTGTTGGTTGTGTTGACATTGTTCCACTGAATTTGAATTCCATAGACTAATTTCCCTTGAAGTCAATCCCACAGAATTTATGGCTTTTTTCATTTTCATGATGAGTTGTAGTACAACACTCTTTCCTGGCAGCTTCTCTCTCTAGATGAATTATTAATTTCTCACATGTTCATGGATATTCATCTGTAGCATTTATTTCCCCATTCCAGGTTGCAAAGGAAGCCTCTGACATGGTGCTTGCAGATGATAATTTCAGCACGATAGTTGCTGCTATTGCTGAAGGCAGATCAATTTACAACAACATGAAAGCTTTTATCAGGTGTCTTCTTCCTCCCTACACTCCATCCTTCTTGTTGGAATTTTGCAAATTTAGCCACCACCTTGATCTGAAAGCATCAACTATGATGATCTGAAAGCAACAACATGAAAGCATTTTGCAAGTGGATGAGATATGCTTTATAGAATTTTTTTAGAAAATTTTGGTTGCATGATTGCTATTCTTGAATGGCATAGAAGTTCTACCTTTTGTATGTAGGTGCCACGACTTTGTTGTCTATTTGGAAAATAGTTTTTCTGTGACCAATAAAAGAAAATTATGGAGGAACAATTATGGAAGCTTTTGCCAAGGATGTTTTCATTAATCAAGAGTACAAGTTGGGGCCTTGAAACCATCTCAGTGAACCATAAACTATGTTGACTAGGGATCCATGGACATTACTGTTATGATGCTGCCGGCACCTTATAAAAATCGAAGTTTTGGGGTACGGGGTAGAGTAGGGTTGCAAGGCTGAAACTTAATGAAATTGTTGGCATGACACCATCATCATTGGAGCTTGTTGCTCAATTTAACTCAAGACAGGAAAACTTACTAGGTCCAGACATAGTAAGGATTGATAGACTGAGAGATTTTTCTTGATTCTATGGATGGTGGTGCACAGTCATTCTTAGTAAAAAACATGGGTGAGAATAAACAACAACTAGAAAAATGGTTTTTTAAGTTGCATTTAATGTTGAAGAAGAAGATTAATAAGGCATGCACAATCACTCATCATGACTCTCTTCTCATTTTCCTGAGTATTTGCTGTTAGTTTTAGATGAGGCATGTATAATTATTTTGGAAAAGTTTACCGGCTCCTAGAAAATTAGTTGATTGATTAAGTTATTCTGAATAACAACTAAGACAAGAATTCAGGCATATACAAGATAATGCCTTTACATAGTATATTTTCTGGATGAGATCCATTAGCACAAGATCAGTCGATTGCATTATAATCAAAAGAGTACGAATAATGGAAATAATCATGCTATCTCACCAAGAAATCTCAGTTGTTTTGTGAAGACCTAAACCACCCCAAATTTGGAGTTTTTAGAACGGTGTAATCTCATCACATGGGAAGTTTGTGCTACACTGACCAAGTGTGTTTGATGCACTTTATTTTTTTGCATATATGAGTTACAGAACTTATCTGTTAGTTAATATAAATGTGAGGTTTTTAGGAATGTTTAATATGATATAATTATGATGCATGGTGGAATCTCTTATCGTAAGTGCCATATTGAATGTTTCTCAAATCCCATGGTAACCATCAATAAGTTGTTATCTTCCAAGGATCAATAATAGGAACACACTCCCATAGGGAGTTTTTAACTGGCTGCATGATTGAAGTGCCACCTGGATCAACATTCATAATTAGGAGTAATGGCTTCACATAAGTTATTTAAATTAAGTGGATCAAAAAAGCTTAACTAAACTTAATTTGTTGGAAACATATCTGAAATGAAATACCTGGACATGTATAGATTTGCTAGAATACATGTATTGGTGCATGGATGGATGTACACTGCCTCGAATGCCGGCCCAACTCTTTATATATTGGTTTAGCGGGTTTATGGATCTGCATGATTTTTGTAAATACTGGATTCTGTGTGCTTAAAAGAGGGAGTTCTTTTCTCTGCAGTTCTGGTTTAATCGGTGGTGCCTGCCCTGCACAAAGATCATCGCTGACAACTTGACCACCCCTCTCCCCCACTTAAAAAATATTATTCTTGATTACATAACCCACTGTAAAATAATAATAATAATAATAATAATAATAAT